>JASDQU010683256.1:81611-91709 GCA_032191745.1 Picea mariana
TTTAGCGGATTTTGCTATTTTTAGCTGATTTGTAAATTAATCCCGGATTAAGGGATTAGGGTTTTGGTATCTACAGAATACCTAAAAACATTGTATATATTGTATGGCGAATGGTGAAATTCGATATAATGAAAAAGAAAGGTTTTCCCGGTTGAGGGTTTCCGGTAAAGATCTCGGTGTATTCTGTGTATGAGCCATTGACTAATTTCTGTCTTGCTTAAGAATATATATGCATTGCTTTACTTCGCAGGTTTAAAACTTACATATAGAACATAAATTTGTGTCTCATATATGTGTTGATGATTCATCTCTGATCTTGTTGTTTCCACTGCATATATTTTCAATGAAAAAAAATTCCAGTGATAACAATTAGGGTTTTATTGTTAGTTCACTAGGAAGCAATTTTCAAATCTGAAAATTAGTCACATAAGATTTTCTGTGAAAATTGACATGGTATTAGAGCTTAGGATATGAAGAGAAGGGGACCATCTTTGAGACACATAGCTGCTACAGTTAGTTGCATATTTCTTTTTATTGTTCTGGGTGGGTCACAAGTGATATATCTTAGAGGGAGCTATAATAATGTTGAGGAGTCAACTCTGAGAGGGAGCTCTAGTAATGGTTGTAGGTGGAAATAGGTTAGATGGTCTTTGTTTTGAGACATGGAGTAGACCATTTAGAGGAGGATTTATGTACTAATGCAGCCTAGTGGTGTGGCAGATTGGGAGTTTTGGTGGATTGGCAGAGAGCTCAATTTGTAGCAGTATGTTGTGTGTTGGGTTGCCAACTCCAAGGATGGGATTCCAGAGACTTTTCATGGTGAGTTGCGATGAGTGCAACTCGAGTGATTTATCACAAACAATATAGCTTCATCTGGATGACGGGTTGACGAGATAGAGTCTTCATTGGGCCGAAGAGTTACACATTGTCAAGGTATGACAGTGTATGAGGTATCTGATCCAGGAGGATGAGGACACTTGTAGAGATAATTTGTGATGGCTAGAGTGAACTAGACTGGGTTTCCATCCACAACTCAAGATTATTTAGAGARAGGACACAGGATCAGTTGCAGGGTGTGTTAAGACACAAAGAGTTTTGTGACTTGGATGATGGACTTGGGTAGAAGTTCATTGGATGGTAGTGACTTGGGTAAGTGGGATGCTTGCCTTGGAGGATTTCATGGTTCTTATATAGTGGGAGTCACCAACACATGACAGGGGCACAAAATTTTGTTGTGAGCTTCATATTTCCTGACTCGAGTATGTACGAGGAGCTTGGTAGGAGGACCAGACATGTAGTACATGGATTTGGAGCAATGGTATTCCAGATGGAGTTAGGATATGTGTTGCGAGTGGAAAATGTGCTATGGGTATCGGGAGTGTGTTCTCAGCCTCAAAAATTGAGGAGTAGGGATATGCAGTTTTGTTCCAAGATGGACATGTGTTATTGGATGCCCATAGGATCTATCCTAGGCACAACTATGGTCTTGGAGTTAGATAGGGAAAAGTATATAGACTGAGGGGCCAACCTATGCATGTTGTGACCAATAGGGACAGAGAGACAGATGAGGATGAGCAGTTAGCTCCACCAGTAGTGAGGCAGGTGGCCCCACCAACAACACAAGTATAGAGGGGGCATATAAATACATAAGTGGTGAAGCAGGTAGCTCCACCAATGGTACGGAATCATAGGGAGTCTGACTTCAAAGGGAGTCAATGGATTCAAAGGGGGTCTGACTTTAGAGGGAGTCAAGAGATTCAAAGGGAGTCAATAGGATTAGAGGGAGAGTCGGCCATTTAGAGGGAGTTCGCCTTTGGGTTCATATGGGAAATAGGCATCTTCCAGGACCGATAGGAAGGTGTCATGGGTTGAGGAGGCCAGACAGGAGGTTTAGAGGAAAGAGACTTCTAGGATATGTGTGCCCTCCATGGAGGTTCCATTTTTTTTAGCAGGTTTTGTTACAGTGACAGGGGGAGCAACCAATCAAGCAGATTGGAGTGCAGTTGTGGTAGCATATCCAGTGTGAGAGATAGAGGTACTCCCAAGATGGGAGACATAGCTACTTCCAGGTGATTGTGGAGTGTAGTGACAATACCTTCCTTTCTAAGAGGGAGTGTTTATTTTT
Organism: Picea mariana; assembly: GCA_032191745.1. Taxonomy (NCBI): domain Eukaryota; kingdom Viridiplantae; phylum Streptophyta; class Pinopsida; order Pinales; family Pinaceae; genus Picea; species Picea mariana. Next base: position 83,737 of record JASDQU010683256.1, read on the forward strand.
GTAGCTTCATGCATGTATTCTCACATTCCCTAGGTGTTGGGAATGTGGGAATTGTCATGGGAACCAAATTACACTCTTCGTTTGGAGAACACCACCATTGGAATGAATATGGGGCTTCATGGGTTTGATGGAGGGATTTGTGGGTCTATGTTAGGGATTCACACCCACAAGAAAGTCTAATTTGATGTTGATTTATGGAGGGGCTTCTATGTTGACCCCTAAGACTTGTATATAAAGGAGAGAGGTCATTGTGACATTTCATATTGTGTAGAGTGTGGAGATATGATGGAGTTGGCATAAGTGAGTTTTCACTTGTGCCAAGGGGCTTGGTGATATCAGCAAAGGAATGTCTGTAACTCAGGAAAATATGGCCTAGGAAGGAAGTAATTGAGTGAAGCATACGAAAGTGTCTATACAGGTTTTTGTGCGTGTACACATGTTGCGGGATGGTGAATTGTGTATGTACACGGGTTGTAGGAAGGTGAATCATGTATGTATGCAGGCTATAGTGGAAACAATAGTGTATATACACAATTTGGATAAGGGACAATCGCATACAACCATTCAAGGGCTTATAGTAAGGATCAGGTCCATACAGGATGACTTTAGCAGCAGTACAGGTGACATCAAATGGTTGTACAGGTGGTCTTCAAGAGATTGTGGGCATAAGACATTTCCATGGTTTTTTTGAGGTTTGGTTTTTTATTTGTATGGTTATTGGATGAAAATGTTGTCCTCAGTTTGGTGGATTTATATTTGTTGGGAGGGTTGGTTTTTCCCTCAAAATTTATGAAATTAACAAGGTTACAGAAAAAATATATATATTATGTCTCATATATGTGTTGGTGGTTCATCTCTGATCTTGTTGTTTCCACTGCATATATTTTTAGTCAATAATTTTCAGTGTAAAATTCTCCAATGATAACAACTAGGGTATTATTGTTAGTTCACTAGGAAGCAATTTTTAGATCTGAAAATTAGTCACATAAGATTGTATGTGAAAATTGACACCAAAACTATATAAGGTGGGTTTTTATGTATATGGGTGACTTTGCAGTGTGGATTGTGTGCAATCTATGGGAGCCTACATGACTATTCCTCTAGGAGCCATGCAAATTGGCTCAAAGTGAAATATCAACCACATTCGACACAATTAATGCCAAAATTCCCATCAATGGTATGGCGAAGCTAAGGTACTAGGAATCCTCGAGCTCCATGCCAATTGAAAGTTATTACTTTAGTAGTTCCGTGTCTCTTCAAGGCATGGATAACCAAATCCCAAGTTGCACCATTCACACTTGGAGCTAGCTTTAATGAATTTTAAAGATTGGCTATAAATAGAATCCATGGAGCATCATTCAAACACATGAATTTTATGCAAGGTTATGCTACTTGAATGATTTTTTAGAACCACATTCTTAAGCCATCATTTGGTGCACCCATAGCCTATAGATAGTGTATTGATCTCTTCCATTTTGAGAGTTCTTGCATGCTTCTTTAATAAGAGAGAGAGAGAAGAGAATCCCCAAGGAACACAAAAGAACTCTCTCGAGTAGGAACAAAGAGTCCACTTGCACTCATCAATCTTCTACGGTGTAACAACAAAGTCTCTCCATTGGTATATAATCACTTTTTCTTCGATTGTTATTGTTGATGCAATTCCATGCTCTTTAGATATTTATTTCATTTTGTTTATATTTTTGCAATGGTGTTTATATGTATGGACTAGTCCTAACCATTTAATTGTTGTCCAGCTATCAACCTGGATACAAAAAAGGTTTTTTTTTTCTCACCCAAGTGAATCAAACAACCAAATAGATTGGTGACTCCCACTCAATTTCTAACTCGTAGTTCTATTTTCCTAAATTGTTGGAGATTTTCCTCTCATTTATTTTGTTTTAAAGGCTTCCAAACCAACTTATTCATGGTATTAAACTAAGTTTTTAGACATCCACCTAAGAAAAAAAATTCTTTCAGCGGTATAGAACGCTATGCAGATTTTGAAATAACAGATGTGAAGAGCCGCAAAAACCTTGCCACTGTCCCATTCTAGGTCTACAAAATATGTGCTTCTGTCACCAAAGCAACCCACAAAAACTCCCTTTCTCACAAGATTTTGGTTGATTTTCATTTTAGTTTGCAGACAGGAGGTAAGAGTTATTTTTCTTGCACTTTGAAACACTCAAAAAATTGGTTTTTGGTTCATTCTTGCATAATTAAATAGTCAACTTAGTTTAGTAAAGGATTAAAAAGAACCATATTTCTTTCCCTTTCCATGTGACTGTCTTCTTAAAAGGATTTTGAACAATCTTTCATTTTTACCACTTAGATTGTTCGGGACTAGACGTGTATTTCATCAACCTAGTATGCTCTCTAACTCTCGCCTTAGGGTGATATTGGTAGACCAAAAAAGTTGAAGATCTCTTCATATCCATTTTCATTTCAAAACACACATATGAATTAAATTAGTCGGAGTAGCACATCTTTTGTTTCTTTACAATCTACAAAACTATGGAGCTTAAAGGATAGAAAGGACCACCATTGTCCATATCTCTTGCAACCTAAGATAACTTCATTTTATCAAAGTATTTGCAATACAACATGATAGAGAGTTTAAAGGATTGAAAGGACCCCACAATGTCAATATTTTTAACAATCTGGGACTAGTTTTACAAATCCACAAGGTTGAAAAAATCACATTAAGTTTAATAAGGAGAAAGTAATGGACCCCATGATGTCCACATGATCCAATTTTACATACACATTTTTTTTGCACTATCATTTGCACACATTTCCACTTAAACACACTAGGAGAATAAAAAAAAATCAAGGAGTTATAAGGTATCCTTCGTCACACCCTTAAAGTAAACGGATTGGCTCATGACCACAATATCAAAATATTAAAATACAACTCTAAAGAACCTACTAAAATCCTCATTTGTGAGGTCACAAAACAAAATTTTAGTATAGGTTAGGATTTCAAGAGTAGGAATCGAAATAACGCCATGTCATCACTTTTTGTTTGAAACTTGGAATTTGATTATTTAGTGTACTTGAAAATCATTCACCTCAAGTGTGATACACCAAGGTAATGAGATACCAATGAAGGGGTAAATTCTTAGGTCTAGTTGTTCCTGCTTGCTTGAGCCACCCAACTCTTGTCAGGATTTGTCCCATGATCACTTTTTGAGGTTGACTATCCCCTACCCGCACTTGAAGGAGGTAACCTAATTGCCAAAACCCATGATTTATATGGAGGTGGAATTTGTGGGATAAAACTATGCCTATATTATATCTTAAATGACTATTAGGAAATGTCACCAGTTCCTTCAGGACATTCCCCTAGTACCCCTCGGGATAATTGACGCTTTCATATTTTCACTAGCTTTCTTGTAGTGGATTCATGGCCCATTGTTGAATCTCTTGGAAGATATAGTGGCATTTTGAGAGGATGGATGCTAGGTGTTTTAGGACACATGCTTTATTGTTTTTACTCCCTCGTGCAAAAAAATCCAATCCTAGCAAAACATTATACTTAAGTTGATATATTTATGTTGTTGTGTCCATCATCACTTAATACATTTAGCTTTGTTCCTTTCTTTGATTAGGCCATTTAATTTCAAAAGTACAAGTCAGCGCTCTTTCACTTACAACATACACATTGCTAGTATAGAACCATAGGGGACCCATTATCACCCTGATGTTCTAGATGCCTACAATACCTCCCACAAGTGTTGGGAGGTATTATTGGCCTTACTATTTCACTTGTTTGGCCTCCCCACTCACAATCACTTATGTTGTAGTAGTTCTTGGTTCAAGTTTTCTTGGATCAACCTTTTGTTGGAATATTGGTTGTTGTCATTGATGTCAACCCTAGTCATTGGTTTTGGACCGCAAGATTGATGAAGGTATTTGGACATGAAGTATAGTGCACATACAGATACAACACCCATGGATGGATAGTATACATCATGTTGTTTCCAGTGGTAGGTGGCACGTCACATGGATCCTCATGGTTGAGGAGAAATGAATTTTTGAAGATGACAAAGTAAATTGAAGAAGGAAGTACAGGTCGGCCCTGAAGATAATTAAAGAAAAGAATTACAAAATAAGAAAGTGTCAAGTCGACCATAATGTTAAAAGGAAGTGACATAAAAGGTATAAATACATATCATTAAACATTCATTTTTCAACACATGCAATTTTTTTAATGAAAAAGGAGATATAAGTCGAATTTCATAGGAAATATGAAGTAAAGAAGGCCGGATTTCAAGGGAGGATGAAGTCTTTTGTTGATGTGTTCTAAGATATGTTATTTATAGGTCATCTTACCATTTTCGCTATAAAAAAAATTCTATAACAATTCAAATGGTGAAATTGGTATGGTATTGAGAAGACATATCTAGGTACCTGTGGTAAAAATTTTAGCTCTTTATTCACTACAATTTTGGAGATACACTATGTGGAAGATAGGGTTTGTGACTAGTTCTGAAGCTAGTCATAAACAGGTGTTCCGGGTAAAAAATTCATAACTTCTTCATAGAGAATCCAAATGATGTGAGACCAATTTCATTGGAAATAGTATAGGTTGTAGTTTCCTTTGTAAAAAATTTAGAATATGATGTTAAAAATTGAGCGCAGGGCATGTTGTACAAGTTCGTTCTCCTGAATAAACCAAAATTGAATAAGGTCTACCATTTTCTCTATAACTCCTTTTCTGGGAGGATTCAAGGAGTGAAACATGGAGGAGTTTCAGAGAATACATTGAGTAATATTATCTATAGGATCAGAGTATTCCAAGAATTCAAGAATTGCAGAAGTTGAAGAAGTCTCGGGAAGCATTATTAGGTTCTATGTGATGGTTGGTTGATGGTGATAATTTAATGTAAAGTTTTATTATCTCTCATATATTCTTGGGTGCAAGGAAGGGAAAAATATGGAGAGGTCAACCCTCTCTTGATATTGGATGATTTTATCTTCCTTTTGGACGTTTATTCCTCCCTTTATATTTGGAAGTTGTAGCTACCTTTGGAAGTCATTACTTCCCTTGAACAATAACTATTGATTATTTCTCATATATTGTGCATGGTGTATTGTGGTGTATTGGTGTAACTCTTATACTATTGTTCATTGCTCATTGGATATAATTGAATGGTTTAAGTATAAGTTGAAAAAAAAATTAAGTTTCACCCCCCTCTCAATATCAAAAATTGGTATGAGAGCAGGTTTCCTTCAGAATAGTTTAAGCACTGGAAGGAAAATCTTGAGCAGAGATGGATGACCATGAGAAAATTTCAAATGGGATTCAATGATTTTATGGAAGCAATTATGCATACTGGAGTGATAGAGTAAAAACTTACCTAACAACTTTGGGAGTAGACATTTGGTACTCAGTTTTAAATGGCTATGTAATCCCAAAAAATGCTCCAATCGATCCAAATGAGAAGAATCTTATGAGTTGTAATTCAAAATACAGACATGTTATTCTAGGAGAATTGGCACCAACCATTGCTAGCAAAGTCATGGGTTATAGCACTGCTAAATAGGTGTGGTACAAACTCAAGAGTATCTATGAAGGTGATCCAAAAGTTAAGTAGGTCAAGCTTCAACAACATAGAGAAAAAATTGAAAATTTGAAGATGGATGAAAAGGAAGATATTGCAACCTATTTTCTTAGAGTTGATGAAGTTGTTAATGCTATCATAGGATTAGGTGAATATCTCAATGAATACTTGGTTGTACAAAAAGTGTTGAGATCACTTCTCTTGAAGTATGACGCTAAGGTCTCTTCCATTGAAGAAACTAGGGACTTGACCAAAATGACAATGGATGAATTACATGGGTCTCTTATAGCATATGAAATGAGAACAGGTACAGAAAGTGACCAGCTAAACAATGAATCAACCTTTAAAGCCATAAAGAAGAAAAAAGATAAGGATAATGACCTTGATGAAGAAATAGCAAATTTCGTAAGAAGGTTCCAGAAGGGAACTGGGAGATACAAAGGTAAGTCTCCGCTCAAATGCTTTAACTATGGTAGAATAGGACATATTGTTGAAAACTACTACTATAGAAAGAGAAGTCTCAACAATAAAAAGAGCTTCTACTCCAAGGATGATGATGTATCCTTATATGAGAGTGATGAAGAAGATAATGATGTAGGAGAAGTCTTCTTCATAACCCAAGAAACCCAGGATGATGATCACAAGAGTTTTAAAGAAGAATAAATCATTTCTGAAGAAGATTCAGATGAAGAAACCAACCTTGAATCCTTTTGGGGATACAAAGACAATGTAGAGAGTGAACAAGAAGATGAGAATCTTGAAAATTTGAAGCAAGTTGAAACTGAAAATAACAAGCTTAGAAACACAAACATAATACTAAAAGGTGAATTGAGTAGTTGTGAAGAAGAGAATTACATGCTTGAAAAGACCATTGGTAGCTTGAAGGAACAATTAGAAGATTATGAGAAATTGAAAGCAGAATTGGATCACACAAAAGGGGAGCTACTATTGACAATAGAAAAGCTGACGAAGTTCGAAAAAAGCACTGAAAAATTAGATGAGATCCTTAGCATTCAAAGATCTCCAAATGACAAGACACGACTAGGATACAATGACAGTTTGAAGACAACAAAACAAGAGAAGGAAGATAAAAAGGATGAAACCAACACTCCAAAGCAAGTTGAACAACAAGATAGAAGACTAGAATTTAGAAGGAATGAGACATCAAGAAGATCCTCTCCCATCAGGTATGAAAGCAATCATTATGAAGGAAACTACAAAATAATAAATCGTGAACCCAGATGGACTACACCAAAAAGAAGATCACTTACTCCCAGGTATCAAAATTTATTTCTTGGACATTGTTATACTTGTGGAAATTTTGGACATGAGGAAATCAATTGTAGAATCAATGAAAAAAATAACTATGCAAGCTACATGAATGGTGAAAATAATAGATATGGAAATGTTCGTAGACCTGTCAACAGAAATTATAATCCATTTGACCCATTAATGGATCAAAATATTGTATGTTACAAGTGAAATAATCTTGGTCACAAAGAATGAGATTGTAGAGAGATGAAGGAAGATAATCATATGCCAAATGTCCCTATACCAACTACAACATGGAAAAGGAAAGAAATTCCACACAATGAAAATTGTCGAATAGAATTGGTTGCTAAAGAATGCAAAGAAGAAGATGAATGGTTCATAGACAATGGGTTCTCATCTCATATGACCATAGATCAAACCAAATTTGTCAATTTGAAGAAAAAGGGTAGAAATGTTTCATTTGGAGATGACTCATCTACCAAAATACTTGGAAAAGGAACTGTAAATCTTCGAAGTGAAAATGTAAAAGCAGGAAAAGTTTTATTGGTTGAAGATCTAAAGAATAATATCCTCAGTGTCAACAAAATATGTGATCAAGGATACACTCTTATGTTTGACTCCCAAAAATGTAAAATCAAAGAAAATAACTCAGGAAGATTGGTTGCAACTGCAACAAGAAGATCAAACAACATATACATCCTAGACATGAAAAAGAGAGAGAAGATAGAAGCCACACAAAAGGATTAAAAGGAAGAAAAAGTCCCAAAGACCAAAATTAAGGATGAAGTATTATTGAGTGCCACATGTTCAGGGGGAGCAGCCCCAAAGAAGAAGGTCACCTTATGCCATTGAACTCGAGGGGAGCAACCCCACCCTTTTCCATTGATGTCAAAGGGGGAGAGAAATTGGGATCATGATGACAGGGGGAGCATGAGTGTATCCATCAATGACAAAGGGGGAGATTGTTGGAATATTGGTTGTTGTCATTGATGTCAACCCTAGTCATTGGTTTTTGACCGCAATATTGATGAAGGTATTTGGACATGAAGGACAGTGCACATGAAGATACAACACCCATGGATGGATAGTATACATCATGTTGTTACCAGTGGTAGGTGGCACATCACGTGGATCCTC
>JASDQU010683257.1:9876-26587 GCA_032191745.1 Picea mariana
ATAAGTTTAATAATATATACATTGTTGTAGAAATAAGTAACTCATTATCATTCATTTCATGTTTAAGAAACATACTATTAAACAATTGTCAAATTGACATATCAAATCGTGATAAAAAAAAATTGAAAAATAGTCATTGGAAAGCTAACACAATTCTTCACAAGTTTTGTTTTTATTGTAAAGTGAAATTCTAAATAAAAAAAATACTTCTGTATGTCGGAAGTTGAATAACTTGTGAAAATACAGTTTTTTTTCTCATAAAACAAGCAAAAGTGTAACCCATCTTCATGATTTCACCCTATATATATGATTATTGTACTTCTTCACAAAATGAACTAACATCTCCTTTAGGAGACATTTCTTGTTCCCGAGAAGGTCATCTTGGTAATCCTATGATGATTACCATCCTTGTTATTTTAGATATGTTCTTATGAAAATGTTATTGGAAATAATTTTTCTCTTGGTGTTCTTGTTTCGGGCAAGTCACAGGCGATAACTCTGAGAAGGAGCTACAATGACAATTACAAACATGGAGCTGATGACTCCATCAAGTGGTAAGGCAGGTGATCTCACCAAGTACCAATTCTAATGGAAGCATGGAAAGAAAAAGGAGTTTTGGACATCGTTCACTCAGATGTGTGTGGACCAATGTCTAAGCAGAAGATAAAATATCTTGAGATTTGATAATGGAGGATAATACACCTCTAAGAAGCTCGTTTCCTTTTTCGAATTAGATGGTATTAGGAGGGATCTAATTGTCCCACATAATCTTCAATAGAATGGTGTGGTAGAAAGAAAGAACTGATACATCGAAGAATTTTTTAAGGCAATGATGAATGTCCAGAATCTATGCATGTTTCTACGGGGAGAAGCATCCATGGCAGTCGTATATGTTCAGAATAGAAGTCCTCATTGTATATTGAAAAACATGAGTCCAGAAGAAGATTTCTCTAGAAAATAATACAAGTGTTGAACAATTGAGGATATTTAGATGTCAATCAAGAAGAAAGAACATAATGAAGCTATGATGGAATAATATCAATCCATCATGAAAAATGATGTATTGGAAATTGTTTCTAGATATGACGGAAAGTATACAAGATAAATGGGAGTATCGATAAATACAAGGCAAGATTCGTGGCTAGAGGATTCTCCCGACAAGAGGGAGAAGACTATGATGATATGTTTTCTCGAGTTGCTAGATACACCTTTATTAGAGCCATGATATCTCTTGCAATAGCCATGGGTTTGATTTTACATTGGATAGATGTAAATACCATTTTTCTCAATGGAGTAATTGAGGAAGAAGTATACATAGAGAACCCTCAAGGTTTTGAGGTACACATGAGAGAAAACCATGTATGTAGATTAAAGAAGTCCTTGTATGGACTCAAGCATGCTCCAAGATCTTGGTATGCACGAATTGACAGTTACTTGACGAGAATTGGATTTTCCAATAGATATCTTGATCCAAACCTTTATTACAAGGTTGTTAATGATGCACATGTGATATGCCCACTATATATTTATGATATATTTATGACAAGTGCATAGCCTCTCATTATTCAGTGTATGAGGGCGTTAGCCTTTGAATTTGAAATGAAGGATCTTGGTCTCATGCATTATTATCTGGGACTAGAAGTATGGAAGAAGCATGGTAAAATCTTCCTAGGGCAAGGGAAGTATGTTGTAAATATCCTTTAAAAATTTTGGATAATGGATTGAAAATCCATGGCAACTCCCATGGTCATAGATATGAGGAAGTTGAGAGACTCTAATTCTGATCCACTAAGACTTGTCCCTGTACATGAATTTGTTTGGATCATTGATGTATTTGGTGAATACCTAGATGGACATTTTATTTTCTACGAAGACATTGAGCCAATTCCAGGTGGAACCTAAACATGGGAATTTGACAGATGCAAAGAATATTTTGGGATATCTTCATGGGACGCTAAACTATGGTTTGAGATATGCCACAAATAGTGATGTACAACTACATGTATTCACTGATTTAGATTGGGAAGGGAGTGAAGATGAAAGAAATAGTACTTATAGTGTATGTTTTAGTTTGGGATATGCTATGATATCATGGGCTAGAAAGAAACAAAATTCCGTTGCACTCAACACTGCAGAAGCAGAGTATATTGCATCTTGTGATGCTTGTATGAAAGAAGTATGGCTATGTAAGTCAATTTCTGTACTATTTGATTAGGTGTTGGATTTGACTGTGATACATTGTGATAATCAGAGCTGTGTGAATCTTTTAGAAGAACCTCGTTTTCCATGACAGGTCAAAGCACATTGAGATCCAGTATTGTTTTATCCGTGATAAATTCGAGAAGGGAGAATTGATTCTCCAGTACGTCTCCAAAAATGAGAAGAAAACTGATATTTTGACAAAGCCTCTATCCAAGATAAAGTTTTCATACTTGAGGGAAAAGTTGGGACTCATGGAGATTACCCCCTTGGTTGAAAGGGGGGAAATGACTTCCTCGGTTGGGAGGGAGTGTTGATGGACATACATTCTCCCTATGGAGAATGGTCTAGGTTGAGTGATTGTTGATGTGTATCATTATAATACATCTTAGATATGATGCTTCAACATCATGCTAGTACAACTTAGATATGATACAAATGTTCTGAGACAGATCATGCTAGTACAACATAGATATGATGCATTGGAATCATGGTAGTACAAGTTAGATATGATACAGATGTTCTGAGACACATCATGATAGTACAACTTAGATATGATGCATTGGAATCATGCTAGTACAAATTAAAAACGATGCTTATTCCTGAGTCACATGATGCTAGATATGATCATGCTATTACAACTTAGATATGATGTAGAACATCATGCTAGTACAAATTAGAGATGATGCTTATTCCCGAGTCGCATCATGATAGATATGATCATGCTAGTAAAACTTAGATAATATGTAGAGCATCATGCTAGTACAACTTAGAGATGATCATAAAACTTAGCGATGATGCATGTGACTACATAATGCTAGATATGATCATTCTAGTACACCTTATATATGATGTAGAGCATCATGATGGTACAACTTAGAGATGATGATGCAACTTAGAGATGGTGTAGATGAATTGATATACATTATACGAGTACAACTTATATATGCTACTTTCACATCATGCTATTATGGCTTAGAGATGATACAGTGGAGATGATGGTTCTTGTAGCCATTGAGGACATTCAACATCAGTTGGGACAATCATTCTTCTAGGATGCATGTCTGGATTAGCAGAATGGTCCTTGTATCACTTTGTTGAGTGAGTGACTTATGCGAGACACTTTGTTGAATGCACTAAGTCTAGCACATGAATTATTCATCATCATGCCTGATTACTAAGATGAAGTATGGCCTCGAGAGATGATGCAGATGATGATATGATTTGATTCCAAGAGACTTTTTTACTACATAGTGATATCTTGTGTTGCTATTATTTCATTATAGTGGAGACTGTGTGTCTCTGGACAATATCTATGTACTACTGCCGTGGATTTGTTCCATTGGTAGTGACTTTATGTCACTAGTTAGTAGTTGTGCACTACTAGGAATGGTTGTGTACCATTGTATAATAGTTGTGCACTACTATGGATCGGCACTGTTGTGATATATTGGATGGAATTGTAGTAACTATGTACTACTATTGGATTTCCATGGAGATTACTAGTAGTGTTGAAGGTGTTTCCTAGGCTGATGTGCCAACTAGTAGTGTTGGAGGTGATTTCCAGCTAGATGGACATTGATGATGATTCTCGTGACTTGATTTGTGTGATCATGAGATAGCATGTGTGGGTATGATGATGCTACCTATAGGATGGTCTGCAAGACTATGTGATCCTTTCTCATACCATGTGCAATGGATGGATTTGTTTGAGATCATTACAAATTAATACATCCCTAGCTAGAAGGGAGTGTTTATATTATGGTAGTTGCGGGAGGTATTAACCTCCATGTGTAACAATTGGATAGAATAGAGTATTCTAGAAGTAAGAGAAACCCTAAATATATGTGTAGAAACCTTAGAAGACAAGTCGGCTCAATAAAATAATTAATATTAAATTATTAGATTCTAAAAGGACAAGTCGGCCCAGACAAGTGACAAGAACCACTATAAATAAGAGATTATCTAGTTGATTTGTACACACTCACTTCACTCACTCTCTTTGTCAAGGATAGCGCAAGTTTGGATCTGTAGCTACAAGATAGGAAGGTGGATACTATGGAGTGTTTCTTGGTCTCTCTCTCTAGGGCCATCTAGCCTAAGATGTGCACCCTGCCTTCTAGTATTTCTTGGTGGTGTTCTTGGTGATATTTCTTGGTGGTATTCTTGGTAAGTGAAAATGAAACTGTAGTTGCTGCAATTGCTACAACTATGTATTGTTCTTGTTATGTGGATTTGGGACTTTCTTTCTGGTAATCTATATTTGGAGAAAGATGTGCTCTAGTGGTTATCTATTGGTTATAGTGATGCTTTCAAAATAATTCTCTCTAGAAAAGGTCATGGTGCTCGGGGGTGGCTACATGCCTATGGTTGGGTGACAATAGTGATATTGTCTATGGTAAAATGAGAAAATCGAATATTTTAACATCATCATCTTGTCTTGTAGATATTTTTTCTCTAGTTCCAACGAGTTATTATAATAAGGTATTTCTCCACGAAACAAGTTCCAAATAGCACCTTTAGTGTAATTAATTAAAATATATGATGAATAATAACTTCCTTTTACAGAAATTGTCGGAATTCAATGAAACAAAGAACAAGCTATGCGAAAATGATCCTAATGATGAATAATGGTGAATAAAATAGTTGGGCCCATCACTTACAATAATTAAAGTGAATTCTAAGGTTATTTTCTCTATTAATCATAGAGTCACTTTATAACCTTATTTTAATTAACTAATGTCACTTTAGGATTTAGATTTAATAATATAGTGATATCAATCAATCTTCATAGTCTCCCCTTTCCCACTGTTTATAGACTATGGGGAGAGTGTATAGGCTAATCCTTCATCCACCGTGTAGTCATTTGGAAAGTGAAATTACAGTCCTCCCTTCCTAAAATTGTGTGTCCTCAAGCAATTGATGACTAAGGCTCTGCCTAATGTGGTTCTCACTCCCTGTAACATCCTCTACGAGCCTGCCTCCTACCATGAACCTGTTCCCCAAGTCTTTGACCTATGTTCTCACTTTTCCTATGACAACCTCTACTAATATGCTTCCCACCATAAATGTGCACACATTATATGTGACTGAATGTCTCCCTGAATAAAATATACCTTGTGCCTACTATCTTTTCCTGGATATCCCCTCATAAGATCAAAACCTCATCAATGGTTGCATCTCTCTAACTGTTATAAAATTCATGCCACCATGTCCCAAAACCATCTCCATCCATTGTGCTGAAGAATCCTTTGTATAATTAATGGTCATGCCCCTTAGAACTACCCTTTTTCCTCCTGCAATCCTAAACTCTATCTTCATTTTTCGACAGTCCTGAGAGATTGTCCCTAATGTACTAAACCACTATACACCAAGAATCATCTTTGTATCCTCCAATTCCATCACATAAAAATAATCAACCACCTTTTAGTTTCCCATGGACAACTCTAGGTGACTAACTCTCTACGTGAAAACCAAGCTGTGTCTACCTATCACCAAAAATATGAAATCTCCAACCTCAATCGTAGGTAAACCCATCCTCCTGACTAAACCTAAGTCAATTAATTTGTGGGTGGCTCCACCATAAATCAAGCTCACAACTCTTTGTCCCTGTACTCCTCCCCTAATTTTAAATGTATGAAAGATATAAATGCTCGGTAGGTAGGTGATAATCATCTCTTTATCTTCTCCATGAGTTTGATCCTCATCACTGCTCCACACTGGGCCCTGAGTGTGTCCTTCTCCTCTAACTTCATCATTTTCAAAATTTCCCTGACCATCCTCGAAACACCTGTGACTTGAATTCCAAGGTTGTGTGCAACTGTAACAAAGACCCCTCCCTCTCAAATCCCTCTGAGTCTCTCCATCTATCTGGTCTATCCCTGGCCTCTAAGTCTATAAGGATATCCTATCCATGCACTTTGTGCGACGTATCATCCATGATATTCTCCCTCTTCCAATATATTTTTGATCTCCTTCCTATGCTTTGTTGATGTGCGAGAAATATATATGTGATCATCTCTGTGGGTAATACACCATCTGTTCCATGTGCTCTCCTCCAAGATATATCTGAGCTCCTGTCTGATCATCCAAAAGAGGAAGTCTCCATTCTTATTTCCTCATACCCTAAGTCATAATTCTCCTATTCTCCACTATTCCCTGTGGATCTAAGTATGCACTTGATGCGACAATAATTTGATAATGATACAACACTATGAAAACTATCACTGAAATCCTCATACTCCCTCTCATACACCTCAAAGATACTCTCTGATTTTGACTAACCTGGATGTGGTGTATCTAAGAAGGTCAACATAAATGGCCCGAGTGACAACCTGCTGTAAGAATTATTATATGCATGTGATGCCTCATGTCTGTTGTCACCCACTTCCTGGTACCTATCTCCTCTATGTGTGGCACTCACTCCATCATCTCTCATGCCTCTTCCAAACACTACAAATGTCTCTTGCAACTGATGGTCAACCCTTCTCACTATGTTGTCATCCCTGTGAATGGTGCTATGAGGGTACTCTCTAACATCCAATATCTTATACAAAGAGGTGGAGCACTCTCCACTGGAATCTCCACGCTCTATCTCAATGTATGGCTCTGATGCACCTCATTGAGAATCACTACCCACCTCTACATGCTCCTTCTCACTACCGCTCGCTACTACACTCTCATGTATGCCCTGCCAACCATTGTATCTCTTGATAATATCATGTAACTTTGGATAATTCCTATCACTATATATCTTGAAACCCATGTTGTTGTCATGTGTCCCGACTATATCATTATATCACTCAATCCATGAGTGTCAACTGGATCCAAAACCTGAATGGATGTATCCTCTTCACTAGTGTCATCTAATACTGGATCCCACATAGATGTGTCCTCATTTGAACTGTCCCTATCTCTATAATCCACATGTGTATGATCAACTGCCTCATATCTCTCCAATAATGGTAGCTCCTATGACACATAAACAACCCTAAAACATCTTTGGGTCATGTCTCTCCATAATAATCTATGCTCCTAAGCACCCCCCACTCTCCTCCATCATCTAGTGCTCCTCCATCAAACCCTCCATTTCAGCAACACCCTCTAGTGATATAGATAAAACATATGATTGACTCTCTACTGAGATGGATGTAGTAGATACTCGACCAGACTCCTCAAGGATTTGCTCTAATATGTAATTTGATTCTTGAAGAGCTATCTGTGTTCTCTTCAAGAATTCTTGTGTGCTCACCAACTCATGAGTGAGTTGATCCACCTCATTATCCTTCTCCTCCAATGCCCCATGGTACATCTCACAAATATCTAGAAGGTAATCTCTATCCATAAGGAGATGTTGGTAATTGGTCTTCATCACTATCACTCTCTCTCTCTAAGCGTCTGAAAGTCCTCAATTGAAAAATATCCACCCGAACTATCTTGTGTCACTATGGCTCTCCAACAATATCCTTCCACCATTGTGTGTGTCTGATCAAGGTGCCTCATGGATTCCATGATCATATCCTCTCTGACCTTCAACTTTCCTGTCAAGTATTGTGACTCATGTGAATCAAAACCTCTATCATTCTGAAGTGATACTTCATAACTCTTGTTGCTAAGGCCAACTATGGAATCTTCATCAATGCACTCCCCAAGACTTGTTGTGCTACTCTTCTCAACATCTATTGTGCTACTCTGATTATCACTCATATGCATATCTGTGATGTGAGACTATGATGTACAAGTGAGTCAACTTGTATCAAATCTCCAACCCACTTAGGTGTATCTACACCCAAATTCTCCATCACATACATAGAAATTCTATGGACAGATGAAGAAACACCCTTCTTTCCTCCTCCCAAGGAATCTCATATAACTTCCACCAATTGCTTTGGAATATCATCACTCTCGTACAACAAAAGAGTCATAATTGATTTCATTGAGGTTACCACATTTCCTAGATGGGCTTCACTGAAAACATAGAAGAAAATGTGAGATATATCAAGGATCAAATCATGACATCCAATATCCCACATCACCACACATGACTTAATATTTTCCATTACCTCCAAAAGGGTTACCCTCCTTCCAAACAAGGGACTATGTATATCACCCAAACCTTGGAAAGAGGAAATAATAAGATGAAAGTCATCCCTCATCACGTCATCCTCATAAGGATCATCTAGTAATGAGATCATGGTGATCTCACTAATTCATGTGGCCACCATAAGTGATACATCTCCATCCTGGTGTATCAACAACTTTGGCATAACCAAAGCTTCCCTTAATGGGTGTATTTCACCCAACATAACATGTGAAGGAGATTGATCCACCCTAGATAAAATATTTAATTCTTTCTTGAGAATTTTAAGAATAGAATATTTAGATTGAGGAAGTGGTTATAGCCTCTTCATTACTGCAATTACTTGTTCCTCCAACCGATTTTCCATTTGAACTATATTTTCACTAAGTACCAAGAATAAAAGTGAAGGGGATAAGTGTTAGTAACTTATCTAATGAAATATTGAAATTATTCTCCTTATTGAAGACCCCTCAAGATAGGAGAAATCTTAGCTCTGATACCATTGTAATATTCCCAACCAAATATGATGTAAAACTCAGATCTATGTGGTTGAGAAATTTCTCCAAAACATTTGTTAGTATGCTCAAATACCCTTTCCAAATTACTTCCACTTACTATCACAACTTATTTGAGGCTATATGATGGATATATGATGTCAATTTATTCAATTCCTACCCCTTAACATGTTTTTACTGATGGATGTTATAAATATTTTTTGGTTGTTATGTTTTATGGCAGCTGGTTGGTTGAGGTGTTTTGACAATCAATTTGCATACATTGGTTGTAGCTTGCATTTTAATGTACTTATGAATGGTTTATTTTTTTATAAAATCAACATACATCATGGAAATGATGAGAATAACATAGAAATGGACACCAAAGAAATTATGAAGAAATTATAACAAAAGTACCTATGATCCCTTGACTTATTTATATAATATATGAACTGAATGCCAAGGCAATTTCCATATCTGATCACAATTATATTGCATTTCACATCCTAAAAATATGTATTTCTTCTCTTTCTTGAGGAATCACCTCAAGTGGTTATGGGATTAGGCATGCTCCATTTATCAGAAGACTACACAAAGAAAAAACATTGTTATAATTTTTTTTCCTCAATGAATTAAAAGAGAAACAAAATAATACTTTGTAATTTAACCTAATATAAGTCACTACATATGCTATTAATAATCATGAGGGTGTTACTCTCCTCCGTGACCCCCATCTCTTAATGATGCCACCTTTCCTCGGTTACAAGGATCAAATACAGATAATTAAACAAATGTGCATAAAATCAAATTCTTGATACAAAAAAAACATCATCAACACATTATCTCACTGTAAATATCTCGGGCCTCGATGGAGAGTCACTGGCAAGTGAAGCACTTTGTTTTACAACCTTCTCTAAGGAAACCTCTACTATGGAAACCTTAGTGGATGGGGCCGATCGAAATAGTGGTGGGGGTGGGTGTAATATGAGTGCATCCACTGTGGATGGATGCGATGGAAGAGGTGGTGCGGATGGGTGTCTTGTAGGTGAATCCAATGATGATGCATGGAAAAAGACATATGTTAGGGATGGATAGTGATGGACGCCCACAGGTTGTACACGTGATGATAACTCCCTCGGCCTAGAGTAAGCTAACCTAGAAGCAAAGCCTAGGTTCCCAGGGAGAGTAGTAGTACTATAACTAGAAAATATGTTCGCAACCTGCATACATATTAATAATATTAAACTATTAGTATCAAATACTAAAATTCAAAAACATAAACACAAAAAAAATTATATTTAAACAATATTTAACTCTACACATGATACATGTCATGCAGGTGACTTGTCCATCCTAGATGGACATTCCTTGACATTTCCTTCTCCCACATTCTGTAGAAACAAAAGAACATTAAAAATTTGAGGATTCAATAAAATAAAGAAATAAATATGGTGAATTTATCAAATGTGACAGATACCTATGTATGTGATGCACTCAATGAGCAGGCTTCCTCTACTATTGCATCAGTGGTGGAGATAGGAATTGATGCATCCATGGGCGTAGAGGTTTTTCTACATGGACATAACAACTTCAAAACAACATATACTAAAATATCGATATAAATAAATAGAATACAAAACAAATGTATAAAAATTAAGAACATAGTGATGGTTAATATACTAACCTCGTCCATGAATCTATTTTGTCCATTGACCTCCATAGGCCCATAGTAAGTCTTCCCACAACTCGAGCATCTATGAGGTTCACATGGACGACTAATTCCCATGTGCCCTATCCTCACTAAACTATGTTATGCAGGGTGAAACTCCGACCCCTCTATCAATGTCATCGGTAGTCACCTCCTACCATGACAATGCAACAAAGCTGCCATGTTGCACTAGGCTCTGGGTCAATGATGAAATATCTCACTATGCCTGTTGGGGGGTCAAGCCTTCGCCTAGGGGGAGGACCTAACATGGGATCACACCTAGCATGCTATTGGTCCTGTGCAGACCCTTGACCCACCCCCTAGAACTCACCCATGTCAAAGTAGTTGAGATGGTGACCCGAAATAATTTTTTCCCATAATTTTCTCAAAAAATATAAGGGACCTCCCAGTTATTGCAGGGAGGTTTATCAAAAACGATATACCACCTATCCATCCAGTTTTGACTAATCTGTGGATGGATAAATGAGTCAATACAAATTCATTTTTTGGTCAAAGGTAGATCTTTTCCATTTCGAGGATCCCTAAAAATAAACAATAGTTCTTGTTTTGAAGTACCCACTCTCTCACTTTTTTTTTATCCAATCTAGTGTTGTAGTACTAAAACCTTTTTTTCCTATACTCAGAAATAGAAGCCAATTCCCCTTGGGCACTTGCAATGGACCTCACAATGACACCCAAAGAATTATCCAAGGACACTTTGCTTGGTTCTTTGGTTCCCCTTAACTGATCTACAAGTGTTCTTAATGTATCCAACCTCACATCAAATTTGTTGTTTAGATTGGTTGGTTGTGGTGGATTGGGGTTTTTCTCTCCTTGGTCTGCTGGTGGGTGATTTACATTGTCATGGGGTTCCATTTTGTAATATACACTGCAGTTTACTAAGGAAATTTAATAAGTGGACTTATGACTAAGGTATTAAAAACAACAATGTTATTTTATCCTAACAAAATAATTAACATAATTTTGTGTAAAACAAAGAAAAACTATGTGTTATATTTACAATGAACTTGAAAAAAACCTATACAATATTGGTTAATTGTTGAGATATTTAAATTAAAGTATTAATTATGTGTATTGAACATTGCTAATAATCTTTCAATGCCATTGGGATTTACATCCATAACCTATGACTATTTTTATTTTTATTTTTGCAACACCAAGAAAGGAAATGAAAAAAAATCAACCATACCTTTCTTGTCATGGACATGGTGGCAAGATCCTAGGCTTTATCTCCTTTTCCTTTCTTTCTTGATCAATGAAGGAAATTAGCGAGGTGCAGAGTGAAAATGAGCACAAAACGTGCCTGTTGTCCTTAAAAAACAGGCATAGCAAGAACACGTGCGCATTCCTGTTAGGAATGTGCACATGTACCCACTGTCGAACCTATGTGGCAAGCTTGTTTGATTTTCGAGCGTTGCCAAACTTATAGGAATAGGAATGAGTGCACATTCTTGAGAATGCACACATGTTCCTGCAGACCCCCTTGCCACTTTTTCGGTCACCAACTTCATGCACTCACCCATAGGCTACCAAAATATATTTGATCTATCCTACCTAATCGACTGACCCATCCAACCTACTCCATTAACCCACCTAGATGCTACTTATCACACTAACTTACCTAACTTACCCCACTAACACACCTAATACATAGACCACACCCATTTAACTCTCTAATTTAACCCATCTAACTTACCTAACCTAAGTTTCCAAGTTAACCCATTTAAACTGACTAACCCATCCAAACTACTTCATTAACCCACCTATATGCTACTTATCATCCTAACTTACCTAAATTACCCCACTAACACACCTAATACATAGACCAAACCCATATAACTCTCTAATTTAACCCATCTAACTTACCTAACCTAAGCTGCTAACCTAAACCATTTAACCTATTCTATTTACCTAACTAACCTACCAACCCTTACTCTTGACCCTTCACCCTTACTTCCAACATAAAAATGGATTTGAAAAGGATACCGCCAAGATGCATAAACATGTGTACGAAGATGCAATAAAGAATAAGAGTTTCATGAAAAAAGGACACTAAAGCGTATAAAGCAATAGAAAAAAGATGCTCCCAATTTCCAAAAAGGATGCACAAAAGATACTAAAAGGATAGTGAATTCAATAAAGGATTGAAAAAATGAGGCTTAGATAGAAAAAAGGCCCTGAAATTAATATTCCGAAGCAACCATCATGTATCCCATTTTCGAATTCGTGCCAAAGACATTAGAAAAAGTCTCAAAAAGGTCATATTGCCTGCCATTACAAGATAACGCATCTTCCCCCGTCACGAGGTAATCATTCTACTACTAATAAGACTGCACATTGCTTACGTTAGGCTTCAATTTCGACACGAAAAGAGAGACAAGGATTGTTATAATAATACTAATAACAACGTTTATTAAAATGTCTACTTCTCCCGATTCCTCAAATCCTATTTCATTTTTTTTTCTCCCGATTCTTCAAATCCTATTTCATTTTTTTTCATTAATTAATCAACACGAAAGGTAACCACTAGCTTTGATTTTTGCATTTGTTTTCTCATTTCATTAAGATTCTTTTAATTAATTAAATTAAAGAAGTGCTTACATAGATCCATTTTTCTTCAAATTATGAGGTTGACTTTTAGAGTCCATATTTAGTGAGTCAATATATATACAATGATTAAAATATTTAAATAATGTATTTTCCAATATAAGAGAGATGTATATTTTTTATTTAACCTAGAGTTTACGCGAATAATTAATTTTTATTGATATAGTGCAAAATGATTTAATACATTGATTTTAATAATTCTACACTTTAAAATATACAAGTTCCACTTAATACAAAAGGTGAAGGCTGATTTACATTACTCATTGAAATTAAACAAAACAAAACAAAATAAGAATAGAAATATTAGAAAAAAAAAAATAATAAAATGCAAATAAAATGAATATAAATAAAATATGAATAAATACAAAACTAAAATAACCACAAATATTAAAAAATAAAATATAAACAAAATGATTGACCATAAAATGAACATTTATTGTTAAAGAAAAATATATACCAAACACATGTGATCAAATGAAATAATATAATGAAAACATCATCAAAATGAATATTAATTTTAAATCTATTTTAACTTTTAATCTAGAAAGATAAGTATAAAATACTTTAAAGTATAAATCCTTTTTCACATTTTCACAATTTAAAAGAAATTTACACATTTTTTTTTTATAAATATCTATTTATAATATGTTTGAAATTAAGATAATTTACATTTCTAAAAATTTGATCCATCTTCACTAATAATACATATGAATTAAAATAAATTTCTACCAATGCATACAACATTGAATATATACCATATTTTGAAAATTAATATATACAAATTATTTTTATCGAGAAGTATATCAAATAAATTTTAATTTAGTTTGTGAATGATCTAGATAAGAGTCTTTGAAATGATTATATCATAAAATATATTATTTTATTGATATGCTCGTAGTTATATTTGTGAGAAAATGTATATAAGAGGGTAAATCTATTTTAGCATGTATATATGAGTGTAAATATATTTGGATGATGATGATGATTAATGTCCATTAAGATCGAATTGGTCTATCGGAATTTAAGAGGGTAATTGATTACTTGCGATTCTTTATAATTTTGTTTCTATGATCAAAAAGCATTAAGAGAAGCTTTCCAAGATCACCATAGTTTTTTTGAGTGAAGAGCTTAGGAAGGTTGGTAGGGTGACAAATATTTTGAAAATGAGAACTAATCGTTGGACAATCTAAGAGAAAGTGTTTTTCATCTTCAACCTTCTTAGTGTCACAAAGGTGACACACTCTTTCATCCCAAGGCATTTTAGGAATTGACCAACACCCAGTTTCACTATGGAGCTTGTGAAAATTTGTTCTTATCTTAGCAATGTTTATTTTTTTCTTTACATTTGTCAAAACAGATAGATAATTTTGATCTTCTAGATTATGGTTGATTACTTCCTTATAACACCTTAATTTTATTTTTTCCTCTAACTCTTTATCACACCACATTTTCTCCTTCAATTTTGATTTGATGATATTTTTAATAGTATCTTTATTCTACAAAAATGGTGTCTTCCATGATTCCCCAATAGTTTATCCAAGACCGAGCATCTTTATGCCATCCTCACTTGAGCCGATGGTGGTTACAACTTGATTTTGATTTTGATTTTGAAGCCTCTTGTCTTCCATGCTATTTAACTTGTTCTTATACATTAGGTATCTAGTCATAGTCATGCTCTCAATGTGGGAGAGACTTGTTTCTAAGAGGAAGATGAGATAGGGTGTATTTCCTTTAATTTTGAGATTATAGGTTATAAAATTCTTTTGTATTTGCTCTATTTTTCTCTAGGATTCACAAGAGATACCATATCCCCATAATTCACATCCATAAAGAATAATAGGTGTAACAAGAGTCTCAAAGAAAAGTTTCTTCTTATCCCGACTCCAAAGATTGACTGATCTACAATTGTTTTCAAGGACATAATAAAATTTCCATCCCCCGATAATCCTTTTCTCAGTTGCAACTAATACTCATGGATATGGGTCATAGATTAATGACTTACACTACGTAGTTAATCCCAAAAATAATATCTAATATCTTGCACTGCAGAAGCCCCTATATGCTTAAATAATAAGAGTGAAGGGAGCTTTAACTAGGTAGTTTATAAAGAAAAATACTTGCTAAGGTTTTGCAAATGGGGTAGCAAACTAAGTGGGCTTGACCATGGGAAAAAATCCACAGTTAAGTGCACTTCAGCCAGAGGCGTCTTGGGATGGGTGACCACTTGGGAAGTCCTGGTTACTAGGTGCAAGCCCCGGAAGTGATGATTGATGCTATATGATTCATTTAATTGGTTTCAATCCCATTTCTTCACGCCTATGAGCATCACCCAATGCAATGAGTGCTAAGTGGAATATTCAAATCATGAGAATTATTGGTCAGTTGCGACTAATACTCATGGATATGGGTCATGGATTAGTGACTTACACTACATAGTTAATCCAGAAAATAATATCTAAAATCCTTTTCTCAATGCTATAATTCTAGTTGAGCTTGTGGTGAATATAAATTCCAAGATATTTGTATGAAGTCACTTCCTCCAAGTTGTTTTTTTCATATACGAAGGTATCATAAGTGATCTTATTGGATTTAATAATCATGACCTTAGTCTTATGAGTATTAATAGTCATACCCTTATTGGAGCAAAAATCGTTGAGGATTCTTAGTTGGTTTTCAAGATCATGGGGACTCCTTTCCATACTAACAATACCATTGACATAAAGAATACTATTGATGATTGTACCAGTGAGACTAGGATCGACACAACCAATTTTTTCCAAGCAATCTTCTAACTTGTCAATGTAAATGAAAAAGGGTAGGGGAAAAGGGAAAACCTTGTTTGACTCCAATATTGCAATTAATCTCTTTCAACCAGCCCTCAATGTTTTTAAAATTAACAATAACATTCTCATACATCCTTATTGTAACAACCCTCAACTCTAGAAACACTTTTATCTCTTACAATCTATTCCATAAAAAATTCCAAAAAAAAATGCTCATTATACACTCAAAATAGTCATACAGGTTATTTAACCTTAGTAACCAAAATTTTTATTACATGATATAATTTTTACATATTTATAGAAATGTTATTTCATGAAGGAACAAAATATTAATGGCCAAACACATTTCCAAATGATATGAATTATTTATTATGAAATTATAAAATTTACAAATTATCCCAATGTTGTCACGTAGGAATAGGCCATTTATTATGTAATAATAAGATAGGAAATAACCTTATTCAACTGGATTAATAAAATTATACTTAAAGAAAGTAGAAGGAATTTGTATATTAGGTTTTTAAATCAATTTAGATCTATCTTAAATTTAATTAAGGATTTAGATCTATTTTAAATCTAATTAAGATTTATGATGTTTCTAGAGGCATCAAATCTCTAGATGCACAGTTTTTTTTAAGTACAAAACTTGAAGAAATGTTTACATCTTGAAAGATTTGATGCCTCTCCATAATTAAGATAGATCCATCTTAACTCTACATCTATCATGTGGCATCTATCATGTGGAGATAGAGATCAAATTCCTCCATATCCAAATTAAGTTGGTTCTTAATATATATATATATATATATATATATATATA
>JASDQU010683257.1:26981-53346 GCA_032191745.1 Picea mariana
AAGAATAAAAAAATAAATATTTTCAATTACTCTCTAAATAAAGTTGATATACAAATATTTTAATTAAAATAGATGTTAAAATATTTTTTAAATACCACTTGTCAATTTTCAATTTATATATATATATATATATATATATATATATATATATATATATATATAAAGATCATAAATATAATAATTCTATGTTTTCATATATGTATGAATATAAAAATATTTTATTTATGATCTATACTGAAAATATTTTTTGCTTATTAATATTTTTTTTGTGATATATGGCAATTTCATAATATTAAACATGGAAGGAATTAAGTATCTCTTCATTCTTTGAAGTAGAAAGTATTTATTCTTTTCACTTTCAATTACTCTATATTTTTTTTTATATAAAATTAATATAAAATCATTTCACTTAAAATTGATATTGAAATATTTTATTTATAATAAAAATTAATTATTTTTGTTATTAATAATTTTTTAAAATATAACATAATTGTTTAAATTGAATTGAATGATAAACCACCTTTTTATCTCATTTTGTGTTGATCCCATATTCATTACTCTTCCATCTCCTGTTCCCCTAACGTCCATATCATTGATTTTTTCTCTTTACCCGCATGCAGAATTTAGCATATCGAATGCTCACGCTTCCCTTTTTATATATTCCTTTTCTATATATTCCGAGTATTGGGAAATCATATCATTTTCAGATTCTGGAATGGGAACGACAGAAAGATCACTGATAATCTCTGTCTGCATGTAGGATTTGGTGATGGCGATAAGAACAGTCGTTGCATTACATGTGCGAAGCATTCAGAGTAGGAGTCGAATCATGATATGATTAATTTCATTGAAATATGTATATTAGGGAGAAAATCAGCACTTCACTGTCTATGCCACCACAATATGAATTTCTTTAAAAAATTTCCAATTTTCTTTAAACTTCTTTCTCAAACATTCCATTTGTTTATAAGTGCATTTTTAATAAAGAAGAGACTATTGAAAAACTTATTATAAATTAAATGTTGAAGTTTCTAAAAGAAAATGTAGAAATATTTATAAAATTAGTTAAAACAAGGGCTGTATGGCAGGGAAGATTAAGCCTAAGAAATATTTTGGCTTAAAACAAATAAACCATAAACGTGCGATATGACTTACAATGTAACTCTTCAAAGTTGAGGTCCAATCAAATTAAAGAAAAACAAAAAAAAAATTTAAATAAAAAATATTATTGCAATATCCTATATTTAATTACAATCAAACTACTAACTAATAGGTAGTCACATACACAGATTAGAGTCTCATCTGTCAATATTACTTTCACAGATCAAGAAGAACCAATCCATATAAATTTGATATAAATCCCAAATGGACTAGGAAAAGAAACAAGGATATAAATATGTACATTTAGGTATAGTTAATCTTGGTCTTGGAACATTGGTTTGACCCTTTCTCCCTGTTTCTTCTCACTGTGTTGTTGTAGACACCAAAGTTTACATATAGATAATCTCCTCAAAGCTTACATCAATTCTCAAGGATCCTGACTTATTCAACTAAAATCCTTGGTCATTTTTGGTTTCAGAAATGATATTCTTCTAGCCCTATCTGATAAGGTTCATCAAAGTTCACACCTTCTCAATGTGGTGGAATTTGATAAAGCCAAAAATTCCACTCTTATTACCTTTGATTGGATTGGTATAAATTACCCCAAAACTTGGGAAGTTAAATACAAAAACTTGTGCCTAAAAGATCAAATCCTTTCTAGATATCTATCTGTAAATAGGCCAATTATTTTTGACAGAACTAGTAACTCTTTTTTAGTTACCTAACAATCCTAATCTTGTATATTTTCAACCTCCTATCAATATATCTACTTATGTCTCTTCCTATAACACTCACTTTTATCATATCAAATCATCTCAACATGTATTTGAATATCCATTCACTTCCACTTATGAAAATATCATAGAAGAACATAGAGGACATCATAAATATTGTCTGGCCTGCAAAAAGGCTTCACAAAAACATATTCCAGGTCTGTTTATGCTATCTATACTTAGAAGCAATACCAATATGGATGTCACAATTTCTTCGAGAATAAAATCCTTTATTCTAGGATGAAATCTCCATGACTCCCCTTTTAAACAATATAGCCCTAATGGGAGTATAAAGAGAGAATATTTAAATCATAGATCCTCCACAACAAATGAAATTGTTTCAGATGAAATCAAATTGGAAAATTATGGAAATCTACAACATCAACTAAATACAACCAATATTGATGATATAGCCATGGATATTCTTCAGCTGAAGAAATCTGTTGAAGATGAACAGGTTCAAAGATATTTATTGAATGAATAATTGGACTTGGTCCAACACATTATAAATGACACTAAATAAATCAAGCAAACTATGGATATAGCTGCTAAAAATTAGATAAAAGACTTGATGCTTTAGGAACAATGCTGGTCAAAGATCAAGATCTCAAAAAACGAAAAAAAAATAAAATAGAAAATAAAATATTGAGTCAATCTACACTCCCATATGTCTCAAAAGGACAAAAAATACTAACTCCAGAAGTTATTCTTTTGGCCAAATGTATGTAGAAGATCAAGATGATAGACCATAATTTTATTTTGGAGCCAGAAAAGAAGAAGTTGAAGAAATTTCATATTGGGTGAAAGGCTTCAAATATTTGCCTAAGGCCCCTCCTACAAATATCTTTAGATTATTCATATCCCCAAAAGAGAAGAATCTAGTTCTCATTCTTGATTTCTTCTTCACCCTTCACCTAACCATGCTAATCCCTCCTCTGGGCCATCTTCTGATATCCCCAGCATGTATTTCATAATGGCATAAGATGCGTCCTCTGCCCCTTCTAATAAATTCCATTTTAGAATGGATAGCATGAATAAACTTATACCCCAAATGCCTGAACAACTTGTTCTCAACATAGCCCGTCAAAAGAGATTAGAGATCAGAGATTATATCCAACTTTTAGGAAATTTGGTAACATAAAAGAAAACCCAAGATCCATCTATTACTTCAAAACAAATAACAATGTGGTTAGTTGTTGGATTTTTAGGACTTGCACATGCATTGTAGTGATGGTTTCAACAAGAAACTAAGAATGAAATGATTGCAACAACAGATCTCGATGAGCAAATATTATCTACAATTGGTCGTCGGTTTTACGAACCTGATGATGAAGAAGACTATTACCATTTGGCTTCTCTTTTCATGTCTTAGAGACTTTGTGATCTTGAAAAACATGAGCAATATTTTCGTTACATGCAAAATCTATTGATCACATCTGGTAATGCAGATAAGCTAGAGTTTTTTAAATACTATTTGAGAATATTTCTAGGCCATGTTCCAGATGCAGTTGAGAAATTTCTTAAGGATAAGAAGATCAATATCAAAGGTCTGTCTATGGCTCAAATCCATGAATATATAATCTGGGTATGGGAAGAACAGTATTTAGAAAAAAAGAGTTTCAAAATACTTTAAAAGATATTCTTCTATGTTCTCTCCTAGATTATGCAAAACCAACCAACCTAGATTTCATCCTGCTAATCCTTATAAGAAACCAACCCATATTTAAGCCTAATAATCCCTATAAGAATAAAAATTCATCTAAATCCAAGAATTTTTAAGGGAAAACAATATCTCAAATTCAGATCTTCTCCAGCTGAAAAATAAAAGTGTTTCATATGTGGTAAGAAAGGCCATTGGAAGAACAAGTGTCATTTCGAGAAGTGTTATAACCCTAAATTGCACCACACATGCTTACCTGGCATTAGGACAACTCATATCCCTTCCTTGCCAAAGCCATGCTGAATAAAATCTTGAAAATCCTCTTAAATCAAGTGACACACGCCCTAAACCACTACTCCACACATTGGAACGCTGGCAGGCCTACTACTGCACGCGTTGGAACGCTGGCAGGCCTACTACAGCCCGCGTTTACCTAACAAAGCACAAAAAAAGGAAAGTTGCCGATGGGACAAAAAGCTATGGGTCAGTTAACTGAAACTCCTGGCCATGCATGGCCGAGAGTTCGTCCAAAACCCTAGCTCCTTCTAGCCTATAAAATAAGGGGTAGGGGTACTATTTGAAAAGAGGAAAAAAATAGCGAAGAAACTCTACCCAATTTCCGAATCCATTTGTCCCAACCCTTTAGCCTTTTCTCAAGATTAAGGAGAATTAAAGCAAAGCAGTTGGAGGACAAAGAAGAGGAGGAGCCCAGGATCAGAATCAAGGAACGGTGGCCAGTCTCAACATTGATTGTAAGTTGATTCATCTTGAAAATAATAAAGAATACTTTTCCCATCCCAATGCATGATTTATATATGATTTATTCGATTTATGCTTAATCTCTAACCCTCGAGTAGAAAAAGAGCATGCATACGTAGTGTTTTGTCTTGATTGCAGGATTGTCTTTGGAAGTAGCAGCGTAAGCAAGCGGACAAAGCGCAACGAAGGATCTACACCAAACATCAGTAAAAAGGTTAGTAGGTTCTTTCCATGTTTGTATGTGAGAAAAGGGTTTTAGGTTTTGGGGTGGTAGGTTAAAAGTGATTTCTTAAAGGTCATGATCTACATGCAAGTCTAACCCTAGCTTGCTAGTCCGTAGGGTATTATTTCCCAACAACAAAAAGAAAAAACCATACATATCCTCTTTAATTAAAGATGAGTTAGATCCATCTTGGTGGGATCTAGCAATATATAGTCCTGGAGAATACCCAGATGGAGAAGAAGTTGTTTTCCTTCCATGTGAAAATGAGAGCAGTGATGCTCCTGTTGTTAATAATTTTTTTTCATCAAACTCCTCTTATGAATATGACTCCGATGCACCAAATTTAGGGGGGTGTGAGGTGCCTCCTGAATACTCATTCTGGATGTTCACAGTCGAGAAAAAAGAAAGAAGAAAATATGAAACAAAGGCTTGCAAAAATTGACAAAGAATTATATGATATTCCCATCTATCAATATGTGCTGAGAAAAGCTTTAAAAGAAGAAAAGAAGATAATCTTAACACAACTTAAAGAAAAATATGTCAAAGAAGGAGAATATCACCCGCTCAAGAAGAATCCCGCTTCTTACAATCCCATAGAACTCTATAACGAATATCTTGATCTACACAAAGATAGATAAGAGTTTATATAGGAAAAAGCAAGAATGTTGAGATTCCAAATAAAATAAAAATAAAGCAATATTAGGAAAATGATCAAAGAAATTGAAGATCTCAAACACTTGTTGGAAGTCACAAAAAGAGCTAGATCACTCTTCTAAGGAAGAAAATTCTAGAGAATACACCAGAATACTACAATGGCATCTAGAGCATAAAAGGAAAAAAAAATTCTTCCATGAAGAAAGTGAAGAAGAAAAAAGAAGAAGAAAAGCCTACAGATTTGTCCTTAGGAAAATTTTATGGTCCTAAATTATGTATCAAAGTCTAGTTTTGTCCTCCTGAGAACAAGACTTATCCGCTTGATTGCATGATTGATTTAGGTTTCCAAATGAATCTGGCTAAAATAAATTATATTCCTCCCTTCAACCAGGAAAAAATGAATGAAAGAGGCATTTCAATTGAAGGAATCAATGTCAACCTTCTAGGAAAAGTAGCATATTTCCCCATCAGTATTGTGGGTCAGAAATATACACTCTCTTTGAGAAGACTAAATAATAGTAGTGAATATTGTATTCTAGGATCTGATTTTATCACCAGAGTTAGTCCACTGTGCATATATTTTGTAAATATGATTTTCAAATGTACAATAAATGGTAGAATCACAACTTGTCCCCTATCTCACCAAATCAACCCAAAATGCAAAACCTTACCCAAAGAATCCAAACCTACACATATCTCTTTAGCATAACTCTTTAAGATGGAAACATGCATAGCATATGCAAAGATCCATAAAGACAAAGCCCTTGTTGAAATCTCTGCTAAGATTGGAAAATATTGCACCTATGAAATCCCTAATGATTTTTGGAGTATATAACAATATTTTTTCTCCCTTCCATTTGACCAATTAAAAATACCAATTCCCCCAAAATCATCAACTACAGTTATGACTCCTTCATAAAGAGAATTTTGTGCCAATGAGATCAAACATATTTTGTTTAAAGGTCTCATTGAGTCTTTAGCAAAGAATAACAGGTTGTACAATATTTAGCAAATTTGATCTCAAAATAGGTTTCTACCAGATTGGTATAGAAGCGAAAGACAGATATAAAACAACTTTTATTGTTCCTCATGGTTAGTATCAATTGAAATTACTTCCATTTGGTATAAATAATGCTCTGTCAAAATTTCAGAAGCGAATGGAAGATACTTTCAGAGAGCATTCATGGGAATTGGTTTACATAGATGATATTTTGGTATGATCCAAAATTATGCAAGATCATCTCAAGAATTTGAAAATATTTTATCAGTTAATATTTCTTGGCACAGGTGAAAACCCAAGGTTCAGCTCTAATAATGCACTAACAAGCCCACCCTTTTGACAACACATGTGAAGCAGATGTAGTCTCACCTGAAGTACCAATAGGGGGTTGCAAGACACAGGTGTCTACAACTAGAGGAAGTGTAAAGTGGATCCAAGGCAACAACACATAACAATATACTTACTCTTTATCTCCCTTAAAACTACTTCACACAATTGTATTATAGATCTAACATAATAATGCAATAACAGAATGGAAGAAGGAAAAAAAACACAATATCAACCACAGAGACACAAAATATACATGGTTCACCCTCTCCCTAGGGCTACGTCCACAAAACTGAGTTTCTTGATATATTGTGTGAAAACATATAGTTCTATCTATGCTCTTAGCTTGCATATCTCTCTCTCTTTATTTCTTCTCTATCTCCCCTCCCTGCGCACCCAGTTGTAGTGTTGATCTTCCCACCCAGCTGAAGATCTTACAATATAGAATCAATACAGTTTTCTCTCAATATTTCTCTCCTTGAAAACAATAGCAACAATACCACAAGACAAACCCCTCTCACTCTTCTCGACCTTTATTTATACATTTCAATGACCAACGTCTAGGTGTAAAAACCCTAGATCCAAAACCCTAGGTCAACTTGACCCGTACTTCCTGGGCTTCGCCAACCTGTCTTTCCTTCTTTTCAACGAGGTGCTCCAAAGCACTCATTGACATCTTCTTTCTCTTTCTAAGTTTTCCAAGATCCATCTTCCTTGTTGATCTTTCTTCCTTTATCTTCTCGTTCAATGACTTTCTTTCTCTTACTTCATTCATTCTTTTCTGCTTCTTTGACTACTTCGACCCAACCTCAGTCAATGTGTCTTTCACACAATTCTTACTTCACCTTTCTTCCTTAATATTCTCTTTCTTCCATAACCAAGGGCCAACAAGCCCCCAACACTCACTTTTGACTCGTCCTGAGGTAGTGGAGGTCTGAACCTTCTGTTTCTCTTGGTCTTCAAACTACATGGAGCAATCCGTTCTCTCTGTTTTGTTCCTTACTTCCTTGTGCAGACTACATTTTCTATGTCTAGTACCCAGTTTAAACTACACATGGTACCTAGACCCTTCTTCTTATGTCTTTACTTAGAGCTACCAGTTAGTTGGTTGTCGTAGTACAATTTCAATAGCTCCCATTTACCAAATCTTCCTTTCATTCTCCTTTCAAAGTCTTCAACTGCGTGGCTCCTCCTTCTATAACATAGGCAACCTCATATGGTCCAAGCCAATGTGTCCTAAACTTCCATGGATGCTTCATGAACTCACTCTAATATACCAATACCAAATCTCCTTTCTTAAAGGCTTTCTTCTTGATATGTCTATCATGGTAGGCCTTTTCTCATTCCTTCTGTACCTACTGGTGAAATCTTGCAATGAATCTATCTTCTTCCAGTTCTACCAATTGCACAAGTTTGTCTTGCATAACGCTTTTGTCATCCATATATGTCAATGATGTAATTATTAAGCTAGGAACTAAGTATTCCATAGGTATGACTGCTTCTAGACCATAAACCAATTTAAAGGGAGTCTGCATTGCCATCTTCTTGAAAGTGGTTTTATCGGCCCATAATACTGCTAGTACTCTCAAATCCCAATCATCCTTGTTTACACTACAAATATTCGTTAGTGTTGTCTCCAAGATCTTATCGAAATATTCGACTGTCTCATTAGCCTGTGGATGGTATGGAGTGCTCTTCTAATGATGAACTTCAAATTCTCGAGTCAAGGCTTCAATAGTCTTATTAATAAAATGTGTACCTTGATCACTCATAAGGATCGTCGGGCATCCAAATCTGGTTATGATATCATCAAATATGATTCGCATAGTTGTAGTTGCACTACTATCCTTGAATTCTCTCTGTCAAATACTTTGTCACATTGATGATGTATCTGGCTCCTCTGCACTTCCCTGGTTGGTTGATAGGTCACACAAAATCAATGGCCCATTTCTCAAATTCCTGTTCCACTCCTAGGGTGGAACAAGCATGTGGGGAAGGAGAGTCTATGGGCAGTGAGTATGAGTGGTTCCTGGGAGAGAATTCCTTCCTTGTGACTGCATGTTTTCCCTGTAACCTCAGCCTAGCCTAGGATTCCTTGCCTTGGGGGTGGAGCTTAGTCCTAGCTTGGGGGTGACCCACTGCTGAGCTTGGTGAGTAGTGTGGTCTAAGGCTAGGAGTTTCGTGGAAGGCCTGCACCTGGTTGGTGGAATTACCACAGTTTCAAGATAAGTACCAGCTTATGTTAAATGTTATGTTTTGCATGCCTGTGATGCTTATATTTTATCATGTATTCTGTTGTGCAGATGAATTATTGTTAATGCTTGGGAATATTTGTGTTAGCAGTAATTCTTATGTTACTCTGAGTTTAAATGTGTTTCATTTGCTTAAATGCATGTCATATATATATATAATTGAGTATGAGATTGTTATTTCGTGTAGTAGCACCTTCCCAACAAGTGAAAGGGGGCGTGACAGTATGGTATCGGAGCTAAGTAAACCGTATGAGTAGTGACATGGCCCGGCCTGTTGGTGGCTAGGATGTTACGCTCCAATACATCTCAAAAAATGAGAAGAAAACTGATATTTTGACAAAGTCTCTATCCAAGATAAACTTTGCATACTTGAGGGACAAGTTGGGATTCATGGAGATTACCCCCTTAGTTGAAAGGGGGGAGATAAATTCCTCGGTTGGGAGGGAGTGTTGATGGACATACATTCTTCCTGTGGAGAATGGTCCAAGTTGACTGATTGATGATGTGTGTCATTATAATACATCTTAGATATGTTGCTTCAACATCATGGTAGTACAATTTAGATATGATGCATTGAAATCATGGTAGTACAAGTTAGATATGATATAGATGTTCTGAGACACATCATGATAGTACAACTTAGATATGATGCACTGGAATCATGCTAGTACAACTTACAAATGATTCTTATTCTTGAGTCACATGATGCTAGATATGATCATGCTAGTACAACTTAGATATGGTGCAAAACATCTTGCTAGTACAACTTAGAGATGATGCTTATTCCTGAGTCACATCATGCTAGATATGATAATGCTAGTAAAACTTAGATAATATGTAGAGCATCATGCTAGTACAACTTAGAGATGATCATACAACTTAGATATGATGCATGTGACTACATCATGCTAGATATGATCAATCTAGTACACCTTAGATATGATGTAGAGCATCATGATGGTACGACTTAGAGATGATGATGCAACTTAGAGATGATGTATAGGAATTGATATACATTATGCGAGTACAACTTATATATGCTACTTTCACATCATACTATTATGGCTTAGAGATGATACAATGGAGATGATGGTTCTTGTAGCCATTGAGGGCATTCAACATCGGTTGGGATAATCATTCTTCTAGGACGCACGTATGGATTAGAAGAATGGTCCTTGTATCACTTTGTTGAGAGAGTGACTTATGCGAGACACTTTGTTGACTACGCTAATTCTAGCACATGAATTATTCATCATCATGCCTGATTACTAAGATGGAGTATGGCCTTCAGAGATGATGCAAACAATGATATGATTTGATTCTAGGACACTTTTGTACTGCATAGTGATAGCTTGTGTTGCTATTAGTTCATTGTAGTGGAGACTGTGTGTCTCTGAACATTATCTATGTACTACTGTGGTGGATTTGCTCCATTGGTAGTGATTGTATGTCACTAGTTAGTAGTTGTGTGCTACTAGGAGTGGTTGCGTACCATTGTATAGTAGTTGTGTACTACTATGGATCGACACTGTTGTGATCTATTAGATGGAATTATAGTAACTATGTACTACTATTGTATTTCCATGGAGATTACCAGCAATGTTGAAGGTGTTTCCTAGGCTAGTGTGCCAACTAGTAGTGTTGGAGGTGATTTCCAGCTAGATGGATATTTATGATGATTCTCGTGACTTGATTTGTGTGATCATGAGATAGCATGTGTGGCTATGATGATGCTACCTATAGGATGGTCTGCAATACTATGTGATCCTTTATCATACCATGTGAAATGGATGGATTTGTTTGAGATCATTAAAAATTAATACCTCCCTAGCTAGAAGAGAGTGTTTATATTATGGTAGTTGTGGGAGGTATTAACCTCCATGTGTAACAATTGGATAGAATAGAGTATTTTGGAAGTAAGAAAACCCCTAAATATATGTGTAGAAACCTTAGAATACAAGTCAGCTTAGTAAAAGAATTAATATTAAATTATTAGATTCTAAAAGGACAAGTCGGCCTAGACAAGTGACAAGAACCACTATAAATAAGAGATCATCTAGCTGATTTGTACACAGTCACTTCACTCACTCTCTTTGTCAAGGATAGTGCATGTTTGGAGCGGTAGATGCAAGATAGGAAGGTGGATACTATGGAGTGTTTCTTGGTCTCTCTCTCTAGGGCCATCTAGCCTGAGATGTGCACCCTGCCTTCTAGTATGTCTTGATGGTGTTCTTGGTGATATTTCTTGGTGGTATTCTTGGTAAGTGAAAATGAAAATGTAGCTACTGAAATTGTTGGAACAACAATTGCTACAACTAAGTATTGTTCTTGTTATGTGGCTTTGGGACTTTCTTTCTGGTAAGTTATCTTTGGAGAAAGATGTGCTCTAGTGGTTATCTATTGGTTATAGTGATGCTTTCAGAATCATTCTATCTAGAAAAGGTTATGGTTCTCGGGGGTGGCCACATGCCTATGGTTGGGTGACAATAATGATATTGTCTATGGTAAAATGAGAAAATCGAATATTTTAACATCATCATCTCGTCTTGTAGATATTTTTTCTCTTGTTCTAGTGAGCTATTATAGTAAGGTATTTCTCGACGAAACAAGTTCCAAATAGTACCTTTAGTGTAATTAATTAAAATATGATGAATAATAAATTCCTTTTATGGAAATTGTCGGAGTGCAATGAGACAAAGAACAATCTATGAGAAAATGATGATGATGATAAATAATTGTGAATAAAATAGTTGTCCCCATCACTTACAATAATTAAAGTGAATTCTAAGGTTATTTTCTCTATTAATCATAGAGTCACTTTATAACCTTATTTTAATTAACTAATGTCACTTTAGTATTTATATTTAATAAGCTAGTGACATCAATCAATCTTCATAGTCTCCCCTTTCCCACTGTTTATAGCCTATGGGGAGAGTGTATAGGCTAATCCTTCATCCACCGTGTAGTCATTTGGAAAGTGACATTATAGTCCTCCCTTCCCTAAATTG
This sequence comes from Picea mariana, assembly GCA_032191745.1. Classification (NCBI taxonomy): domain Eukaryota; kingdom Viridiplantae; phylum Streptophyta; class Pinopsida; order Pinales; family Pinaceae; genus Picea; species Picea mariana. The sequence goes on from JASDQU010683257.1 coordinate 38,739, forward strand.
TGTGTCCTCAAGAAATTGATGGCCAAGGCTCTGCCAGTCCTCCCTTCCCAAAATTGTGTGTCCTCAAGCAATTGATGACCAAGGCTCTGCCTAATGTGGTTCTCACTCCCTGTAACATCCTCTATGAGCCTGCCTCCTACCATAAACCTGTTCCCAAAGTCTTTGATCAATGGTCTCACTTTTCCTATGATAACCTCTACTAATATGCTCCCCACCATAAATGTGCACACATTATCTATGACTGAATGTCTCCTTGAATAAAATATACCTTGTGCCCACTATCTTTTCCTGGATATCCCCTCATAAGACCGAAACCTCATCAACGGTTTTGAATCTCTAACTACTATAATATTCATGCCACCATGTCCCAAAGTGATCTCCATTCATTGTGTTGAAGTATCCTTTGGAGAATTAATGGTCATGCCCCTTAGAACTACCCTTTTTCCTCTTGCAATCCTGAACTCTATCTTCATTTTTCGATAGTCCTGAGAGATTTTCCCTAATGTACTAAGCCACTATACACCAAGAATCATCTTTGTATCCTCCAATTCCATCACATAAAAATATTCAACCACCTTTTAGTTTCCCATGGACAACTCTAGGTGACTAAATCTCTACGTGAAAACCAAATTGTGTCTACCTATCACCAAAAATATGAAATATACAACCTCAATCGTAGGTAAACCCATCCTCCTGAATAAACCTAAGTCAATGAATTTGTAGGTGGCCCCACCACAAATCAAGCTCACAATTCTTTGTCCTTGTACTCCTCCCATAATTTGAAATGTATGAAAGATAGGAATGCTTGGTAGGGAGGTGATAATCATGTCCTTAGCCTCTCCACGAGGTTGATTCTCATCACTGCTCCACACTGGGCCCTGAGTTTGTCCTTCTCCTCTAACTTCATCATTGTCAAAATGTCTCTGACCATCCTCGAAACACCTATGACCTGAATTCCAAGGCTGTCTACAACTATAACAAAGACCCCTCTGTCTCAAATCCCTCTGAGTCTCTCCATCTATCTGGTCTATCCATGGCCTCTATGTCTGTAAGGATATCCTATCCATGCACTTTGTGCGATGTATCATCCATGATATTCTCCCTCGTCCAATATATTTTTGATCTCCTACCTATGCTTTGTTGATGTGTGGGAAATATATATGTGACCAGCTTTGTGGGTAATACACAATCTATTCCATGTGATCTCCTCAAGGATATATCCGAGCTCTTGTCTAATCCTCCAAAAGAGGAATTATCTAGTCTCCTTTCCTCATACCCTGAGTCATAATTATCCTATTATCCACTATTCCCTATGGGTATAAGTACACACTTGATGTGACAATAATTTGATAATGATACAACACTATGAAAACTATCACTGAAATCCTCATACTCCCTCTCATACACCTCAAAGATACTCTCTGATTTTGACTGACCTGGATGTGGTGTATCTAAAAAGGTTGACATAAATAGCCTGAGTGACAACTTACTGTAAGAATTCATATATGCATGTCATGCCTCATGTCTTTTGTCACCCACTTCCTGGTACCTATCTCCTCTATGTGTGGTGATCACTCCATCATCTCTCATGCCTCCTCCAAACACTACAAATGTCTCATGCAATTGATGGTCAATCCTTCTCGCTATGTTGTCATCCTTGTGATTGGTGCTATGGGGGTACTCTCTAACATCCAATATCTTCTACAAAGAGTTGGAGCACTCTCCACTGGAAGCTCCCCGCTCTATCTCAATGTATGGCTCTGATGCACTTCATTGAGAATCACTACCCACCTCTGCATGCTCCTTATCACTATCTCTCACTACTGCACTCTCATGTATGCCCTATCAACCATTGTATCTCCTGATAATATCATGTAACTTTGGATACTTCCTACCACTATATATCTTGAAACCCATGATGTTGTCATGTGTCTCAACTGTATCGTTGTATCACTCAATCCATGAGTTTCAAATGGCTCTATACCTGAATGGATGTATCCTCATCACTAGTGTCATCTAATATTGGATCCCACATAGATGTGTCCTCATTTGAACTATCATTATCTCTATAATCCACATGTGTATGCTCAACTACCTCATGTCTCTCCAAGAATGGTAGCTCCTATGACACATAAACAACCCTAAAACATCTTTGGGTCACATCTCTCCATAATAATCTATGATCCTGAGCACCCGCCACTCTCCTCCATCATCTGGTGCTCCTCCATCAAACCCTCCATTTCACCAAAATCCTCTAGTAATATAGCTAAAACATATGATTGACTCTCTATTGATATGGATGTAATGGATGCTCGACTAGAATCCTCAAGGAGCTGCTCTAATATTTACTTTGATTCTCAAAGAGCTATCTGTGTGCTCTTAAAAAATTCTTGTATTCTCACCAACTCATGAATGAGTTGATCCACCTCATTATCCTTCTCCTCCAATGCCCCATGGTACATCTCACCAATATCTAGAAAGTAATCTCTATCCATAAGGATATGTTGGTAATTGGTCTTCATCACTATCACTCTCTCTCTAAGTGTATGAAAGTCCTCAATGGAAAAATATCCACCTGAACTATCTTGTGTCACTATGGCTCTCCAACAATATCATACCACCATTGCATGTGTATGATCAAGGTGCCTCATGGATTCCATGATCATATCCTCTCTGACCTTCAAATTTACTGCCAAGTATTATGACTCATGCGAATCAAAAAATCTATCATTCTGAAGTGCTACTTCATAGATCTTGTTGCTAAGGCCAACTACGGAATCCTCATCAATGCACTCCACAAGACCTGTTGTGCTACTCTTCTCAACATCTATTGTGCTACTCTGATTATCACTCATATGCATATCTTTGATGTGAGACTATGTTGTACAAGTGAGTCATCTTGTATCAAATATACCACCCACTTAGGTGTATCTACACCCAAATGATCCATCACATACATAGAAATTCTATGGCCAGATGAAGAAACACCCTTCTTTCCTCCTCCCAAGGAATCTCATATAACTTCCACCAATTACTTTGCAATATCATCACTCTCGTCCAACATAAGAGTCATAATTGATTGCATTGAGGTTACCACATTTCCTAGATGGGATTCACTGAAAACATAGAATAAAATGTGAGACATCTCAAGGATCAAATCATGACATCCAATATCCCACATCACCACACATGACTTAATATTTTCCATTGCCTCCAAAAGGGTTACCCTCCTTCCAAACAAGGGACTATGTATATCACCCAAACCTTGGAAAGTGGAAATAACAAGCTGAAAGGCATCCCTCATCACATCATCCTCATAAGGATCATCTAGTAATGAGATCATGGTGATCTCACTAATGCATGTGGCCACCATAAGTGATACATCTCCATCTTGGTGTATAAACAACTTTGGCATAACCAAAGCTTCCCTTAATGGGTGTATTGCACCCAACATAACTTGTGAAGGAGACTGATCCACCTTAGATAAAATATTTTCTTCTTTCTTGAGAATTTTAAGAAGAGAATATTTGGATTGAGGAAGTGATTATAGCCTCTTCATTGCTGCAAATACTTGTTGCTCCAACTGATTTTCCATTTGAACTATATTTTCACCAAGTACCACAAATAAAAGTGAAGGGGATAAGTGTTAGTAACTTATATAATGCACTATTGAAATTATTCTCCTTATTGAAGACCCCTCAGGATATGAGCAGTCTTAGCTCTGATACCATTATAAGATTCCCAACCAAATATCATGTAAAAATCAGATCTATGTGGTTGAGAAATTTCTCCAAACACTTTGTTAGTATGCTCAAATACCATTTCCAAATTACGTCCACTTATTATCAAAACTTATTTGAGGCTATATGATGGATATATGATGTCAATTTCTTTAATTCCTACCCCTTAACACTTTTTTACTGATGGATGTTATAAATATTTTTTGGTTGTTATGTTTTATGGCAGCTGGTTGGTTGAGGTGTTTTGACAATCAATTTGCATACATTGGTTGCAGATTGCATTTTAATGTACTTATGAATGGTTTATTTTTTTATAAAATCAACATACATCATGGAAATGATGAGAATAACATAGAAATGAACACCAAAGAAATTATCAAGAAATTATAACAAAAGTACCTTCGAACCCTTGACTTATTTATATAATATATGAACTAAATGCCAAGGCAATTTCCATATTTTATCACAATGATATTGCATTTCGCATCCTGAAAATATGTCTTTTTTCTCTTTCTTGAAGAAGCACCTCGAGTGGTTCTGGGATTAGGCATGCTCCATTTATCGGGAGACTACACAAAGAAAAAACATTGTTAGAATTTTTTTTCCTCAATGAATTAAAAGAGAAATAAAATGATACTTTGTAATTTAACCTAATATAAGTCACTGCATATGCTATTGATAATCGTGAGGGTTTTACTCTCCTCCATGACCCCCATCTCTCAATGATGCCACCCTTCTTCATTTACAAGGATCAAATATAGATAATTAAACAAATATGCATAAAATCAAATTCTTGATACAAAAAAACATCATAAGGGATTTAAAAACATCTATTTTAAGTCAAATTAGGGATTTAGATCTACCTTAAATTCAATTAGGATCTATAATGTTTTTAGAGGAATCAAATCTCTAGATACACAATTTTTTTAAGTACAAAACTTGAAAAAATGTTTACATCTTGACAGATTTGATTCCTCTCCACGAATTAACATCTCTCTCTCTCTCTCTCTCTCTCTATATATATATATATATATATATATATATATATGACAAGTCTCAATTCAATGTTGAGTACTAAAGGAATTTCACATATCCCTCATACTCAATCCACCATTCAAATGTTTTATTCAAGATCAATCTTAACTCCAGAGCCTAGAGGCATCAATATTTGATGTCTCTTGTCCCATGATATATATAAGACAAGTGTCAACTCCATGTTGAGAATGGAAGGAATTTCACATCTCTCTAAGACTCAATACACCATTCAAATAGTTTAACCATAAAACTTTTTTTTATTTTCAATTGTTATATACTTTCTACAAATATTTTTTTAAATGTCATGTTTTAACTCCATATTAAACATTGAAGGAATTACACATCTCTTTTCTCATATGAATACGTAGAAAGCACCTATGGAAAGAATAATATTTTTTTACTTTCAATTACTTTCTATATACAATTGATATACAAATATTTTAATTAAGGTGGATATTAAAATATTTTTTAATACCACTTGTCAATTTTCAATTGTTATAATAATAATAATAATCTATTTTTTAAGATCATCGCCAAGCCACACAAAATTGGTGTATGAGACCCTCTTGTTTATGGGACAAGGGACCCTCTATGTTCACACACACACACATGTATGAACATAGAAACATTTTATTTATGATCTATACTGAAATTAGACATCTCCTCATTTTCTGAAGTAGAAAGCACTTATTTTTTTTTAACTTTCAATTATTTTATATTTTTCTTTAATATAGAATTATTTGACTTAAAATTGATATTGAAATATTTTATTTATGATGGAGATTAATTTTTTTTATTATTAATATGTATTTTTTAAATAGCATAATTATTTATTTGAATGAAATGGCTTGACCACCTTATCTGGTTTTGTGTTGATCTCTTCGTCCCCATTACTCTTCCATCTCCTGTGCCCCTATCGTCCATATCATTGATTTTTTCTCTTTATCCGCATGCAGAATTTAGCATATCCAATGCTCACGCTTCCCTTATTATATATTCCTTTTCTATATATTCCGAGTACTGCGAAATCATCTCATTTTCAGATTCTGTAATGAGAACGACAGAAAGATTACTGATAATGTCTCTAGGATTTTTTCAGATTCTGTAATGAGAACGAAAGAAAGATAACTGATAATCTCTCTCTGCAGGTAGGATTTTTTATATAATGGTGATGGCGATAAGAACTGTCGTTGCATGACATGTGCGAAGCATTCAGAGTTGGAGTCGAAGCATGATATGATTAATTTTATTGAAATATGTATACTAGCACAGCCGTTAATTCAGCTGAGAAAGTGTGTCTCAATATAAAGCGTCTGTGGTAATTCGTTTGTAGTAATCTGAAACGTTTGATTGTATTAAGTTGATAAATAGAATGTGTGACAATTACATATCCTTATAGTCATTTTTTAATGTGATTGAGTAAATGTTAAAAAGTAAACATGTTAACGGTTGTCTTGATATATGCAAGAAAGTTATGAACAATAAATCTGACCCATTGATTTTGGAGGACGACTAAGAATATGCCAGCATCTTCAATGAATAACCTTCAGATTAGGGTTTAAGGTTAAATAAGGTTAAAAGATCATTAATTGTGTCCATTGTCAATAAGTATACATCTTTCAGCTTAAATACACTTTTATATAATTACGGAGAAAAACAACACCTCACTATCTATGCCACCACAATATGAATTTCTTTATAAAACTTCCATTTGTTTATAAGTGCATTTTTAATAAAGAAAAGATTCTTGAAAAACTTATTATAAATTAAATGTGGAAGTTTCAACAAGAAAATGTGAAAATATTTATAAAATTAGTTAAAATAACAGCTTTATGTAGCATTTTATTCATTTAAAAAGTATATTATTAATAAAGAAGAGATTATTAAAAAACCTATATTATTAATAAAGAAGAAATTATTGAAAAAAGTATATTATTAATAAAGGTATATTATTAATAAAAAAGAGATTATTGAAAAAATATATTATTAATAAAAAAGAGATTATTGAAAAACATTTTGTAAATTAAATGTTGAATCTCAACTTTAAAATGTAAAATATTCATAAAATTAGTTTATTAAATGATTAAAAAAATATAATAAAATATAGTAAAATAATGTTGTTTTTAATTAAATTTATATTTTTTTTCTTTAAAAAAATGTGATTTTATTCTTTCCATCAGAAGAGAACCAAATTACATTTTGTAGGTGTCAAAGACTGTTCGTCACACAATAAACCCCCAAAAAATGCAATCCAAACAGATCTCTGTGAAAGGACCACGTCACATAAGTATGTAAACCTACACATCAACAGAGCCAAGAAGCAGCAACAATGATGAAGTTTCCTACCAACAACAGTAAGACCAAAAAATGTAAGCCCACTCCAAAGACCTCAAAGTGTCACAACCTCACCACATGCCTAAGGAAAGGACCTCAAAGTTATGACATAACCCAGATCAGATAGAAGAAAACATCAACAGGAACGAAATAAAATAAAGACCTCTTCCAGAAAAACACGGATCTGAAAAGGAAAACACCATGCAACAATCCCGCAGATGCACCCATAAGCAAGACAACAGCTCAAAATCACCGGATTCGCTCATAGCACAAACACCAAACAAGAGTCGGTCGAGTTTGCGTCTACGTCTGCATCTGGTGGAAGAGAGGAGCTGCGCCAAATTTTTTTTCAGAAGCACCCGATGGTGCCTCCGCAAACGCACCCACAGACTTGACTGCAACCCTCAACAAAAAAACGGATCCGCTCCAAAGGCACCGACCACCTATACGGGTCCATACTGAACCGAGCCTGGTAGCGGAAACCCAAGCGAATCCCCACAGGCGAAAGAAAATAGACACCGAGTACCCGCCCCAACAAATGCATATCAGCTGTCAGAAAACCCGCCCCAACAAACGCATCCGATAGATCCAGAGCGTCATGGGCCAAAGGAAGCCATCCGAGACTGAAAGAAGAAGCCCGTATTTAAAAAAAATCGAGAAGGGAAGCAAGCCAAGCTTCCCGTATTTAAAAAAAATCGAGAAGGGAAGCAAGCCAAGCTTCCTGCCAAAGAAGCAAGATCGTAACCATATGCCAAGACAGGAACAAAGACGATCCGGAAGCGAACAGGCTCGAGGAGAGAGGAGGGACAAGATTCTTGCGGCCTGCGGCTAGGGTAAACCCTAGCCGCGGCCACAGAGCTCCAACTCTGAAGCTTTTTTTTAATTAAATTTATATAATTATTTAAATACAATAAATATATTTGTTTAAAGAGATTGGATTTAATGCTGAATATGGATGATTCTTTTATACATGGTTTAACTTTTTCTATCATTATTAATTAATTTAAATTTTTGGTTAAGTAAATATATAGTTGTATATAGTAAGATTATATTATATAATGTTAATTAAGTTTAAGTGAAATAATTGGGAAGAATGATTATCGTTTTACTTATTATATTTAAAATAAAAAAAGCATGTTCAACTTTTAATCAACTTGGTTGATTTCCTAAAAATATATATCCCATAGAAAAAAAAGAATTATATTATATGATCTATTGAAAACTATATATTGAATCAATGTGCATGAACTTCAATTTACAAAGCCTATTGAATTAGAAATCTTTAATTTAGTAGTGAAGAATTGAGAAGGTTTTATTTGAAATTAAAAAGTATAGAAGTATAATTTATTTGAAAAAACATTTTGATATAATTATAATTTGTTTCAAAATTTTAAATATTTTATATGATTTAACAATTATAAAATAGATATAATGATAACCAAGATGACTTATTATCAAATTGTGGGCGACGATTTGTATGCAAGTCATTCAAATATAGTTGTTGAACTCTTTGAAGTTATTGTAGGACATATATTAGAGTTAACCTCTTTTATTTACTATCCAACAAAGGCAAGTGTTTCATGGATCCTTCTATGGATACGGTTGAGCTCCAAACACTACACTGTGATGTTAATGATTCTTCAGTTTTTCTTGTAGAACAAATATCTTCTTTCCAAAATACTAAATCTTTCTCTTCTATAATTTCGATGAATGGTTTTAATCTTTCATCAGAGTGGAAACTTTCAGGAATCCCACCGAAGTAAGTTTACAAAATGAAGTGGTGGGATTACATGTCACATACACAGATTAAAGTCTCCTATGTTAATATTGTTTTCACAGACTAAGAAGAACCAATCCATATTAATTTGTTAGATAAATCCCAAATAGACTAGGAAAAGAAACAAGGATATATATATGCACATTTAGGTATAGTTAAGCTTGGTATTGGAACATTGGTTCGACCCTTTCTCCCCATTTCTTCTCTCTTTGTTGTTGTAGAAACCAAACATATTGAATTTTTTGATGCTATTATTGATGGTTTCCTTGGACCCCTACATCAAGGACCCTGTTTCGGAAAAATATTTATGAAATACTTTATCATCCTTGAAGACCCACATATATATAATCTCCTCAAAGCCTACATCATTCCTTAAGGATTCAAAGTAGACCTTGAATCCTGAATTATTAAACTAAAATCCTTGGTCACTATCGGTTTCGGAAATGACACTCTCCCAACCCTGACTGATAAGGTTCATCAGAGTTCACACCTGCTCAATGTGGTGGAATTTGATAAATCCAAAAATGCCACTCTTATTACCTTTGATTGGACTGGTAGAAATTACCCCAAAACTTGGGAAGTTAAATACAAAAACTTGTGCCTAAAAGATCAAATCCTTTCTAGATTTCTTTGTGTAAATAGGCCAATTATGTTTGACAGAACTAGTAACTCTTTTTCAGTTACCTAACAATCCTAATCCTATATATTTTAAACCTCCTATCAATAGATCTACTTATGTCTCTTCCTCTAACACTCACTTTTATCATATCCAATAATCTCAACAAGTATTTGAATATCCATGCACTTCCACCTATGAAAATATCATAGAAGAACACAAAGGACATCATAAATATTGTCTGGCCTGCAAAATGGCTTCACAAAAACATCATCCAGGTCTGTTTATGCTATCTCTACCCAGAAGAAATACCAATATGGAGGTCACCATTTCTTCTAGAACAAAATCCTTTATTCCAGGAAGAAATATCCCCAACTCCCATTTTAAACAATATATCCATGATGGGAGTATAAAGAGAGAATATTTAAATCATAGATCCTCTGAAACAAATGAAACTATTTCAGATGAAATAAAATTGGCAAATTATGGAAATCTACAACATCGACTAACTACAACCAATATTGATGATATAGCCATGGATATTCTTCAACTAAAGAAATATGTTGAAGATGAACAGGTTCAAATATCTTTATTGAATGGTAAATTGGACTTGGTCCAAAACATTGTAAAAGACACTAAATAAATCAAGAAAACTATGGATATAGATGCTACAAAATTAGATAAAAGACTTGATTCTTTAGGAACAATTTTGTTCATAGCTCAAGATATGAGAAAACAAAAAAAAAACCCTCGAGTCAGTCTACACTCCAATATGTCTCAAAAGGACAAGAAAAGACTCACTCCAAAAGTTATTCTTTTGGCCAAATGTATGTAGAATATCATTATGATAGACCAAAATTTGACTTTGGAGCCATAGAAGAAGAAGTTGAAGAAATTTAATGTTGGGTGAAAGGTTTCAAAGAGTTACCCAAGGCCCCTTCCTCCAAAATATATTCAGATGCTTCATATCCCAAAAAGAGAAGAATCTAGTTCTTAGTCTAGATTTCTTCTTCCTCCTTCACCTAACCATGCTAATCCCTCCTTTGGACCATCTTCTGATATACCTAGTATGTATGTCATAATGGAATAAGATGCATCCTCTACCCCTTTTAATAAATTTCATTTTGGAATATATAGCATGAATAAACTTATTTCCCAAATGCATAAACAACCTGTTCTCAACATAGCCTGTCAAAAGAGAGCATAGATCAAAGATGTTGTGCAAATTTTAGGAAATTGGGAAACATAAAAGAAAACCCAAGATCCATCTATTACTTCAAAACAAATAGCAATTCAGTTAGTTGTTGTATTTTTAGGACTTGCACATGAATGGTGGCGATGGTTTCCACAAGAAACTAGGAAAGAAATGCCCACAACAATAGATGCTGATGAGAAAATATTATCTACAATTGGTCATCAGTTTTATGACCCTGATGATGAAGAAGAATATGAACATTTGGCTTCTCTTTTCATGTCTCGGAGACTTTGTGATATTGAAAAACATGAGAAGAATCTATTGATCACATATGGTAATGCAGATAAGCCATCTTTTTTTAAATACTATCTGAGAAGCTTTCCAAGTCATGTTCGAGATGCAGTTGAGAAATTTCTTAAGGATAAGAAGATCAATATCAAAGGTCTTTCTCTGGCTCAACTCCATGCATGTATAATCCAGGTATGGGAAGAACACTATTTATAAAAAAGAGTTTCAAAAGACTTTAAAAGACATTCTTCTATGTTCTCTCCTAGATTTTGCAAAAACCAACCAACCCATATTTTATCCTGCTAATCCCTATAAGAAACCAACCCATATTTCATCTTTCTAAGACCTATAAGAATAAAAATTCCTCCAAATACAAGAAGTTTTATAAGGGAAAACATTATCTCAAACGCAGATCTTCTCCAACTGAAAAATAAAAGTATTTCATATGTTGTAAGAAAGGAAATTGGGAGAAAACATGTCCTTTCGAGAAGAAAATACCACACATAACCACTTTAATTACAGATGATTTAGATCGATCTTAGTGGGATATAGCAATATGCACTCTTGGAGAATACCCAGATGGAGAAGAAGTTGTTTTCCTTCCATCTGAAAATGAGAGCAGTGATGCTCTTGTTGTTAATAAATTTAGTTCATCAGATTCCTCTTCTGAATATGACTCTGACACACCAAATTTAGAGGGGTGTGAGGTGCCTCATAAATACTCATTCTGGATGCTCATAGTCTAGAAAAAAGAAAGAAGAAAATTTGCAACAAAGGATTGCAAAAATTGACAAAGAATTATCTGATATTCCCACCCATCAATATGTGTTGAGACAATATTTAAAAGAAGAAAATAAGAAAATATTAACACAACTTACAGAAAAATATGTCAAAGAAGGAGAATCTCACCCTCTCAGGAAGAATCCAACTGCTTACAATCCCGTAGAACTCTATAAAGAATATATTGATCAACACAAAGATAGAGACGAGTTTAGATATGACAAAGAAAGAATGTTGAGATCGAAAATAAAATAAAAATAGAGCAATCTTAGGAAAATGATCAAAGAAGTTGAAGATCTCAAACACTTGCTAGAAGTCACAACAAAAGAGCTATATCACTCTTCTAAAGAAGACAATTCTAGAGAATACACCAGAATACCACAAGGGCCTATGGATCATAAAAGGAAACACTCTTTCTTCCATGAAGAAAGTGAAGAACAAAAAACAGAAGAAAAAACTACAGATTTGTCTTTAGGACAATTTTATGGTCATAAATTATATATCAAAGTCTAGTTTTGTCCTCCTGAGCACAAGACTTATGAACTTGATTGCATGATTGATTTAGGTTTCCAAATGAATCTGGATAAAATAAATGATATTCCTGCCTTCTACTCGGAAACGATGAATGAAAGAGGCATTGCAATTGAAGGAAGCCCTTTCAACCTTCTAGAAAAATTAACATATTTCCCCATCAGTATTGTGGGTCAGAAAGATACACTCTCTTTGAGAAGACTAGATAACATTAGTGAATATTGTATTTTAGGATATGATTTTATTACCAAAGTTAGTCCAATATGTATAGATTCTGTAAATATGATTTTCAAATGTACATTAAATGGTAGAATCATAACATGTCCCCTGTCTCAGCAAAGAAACCCAAAATGGAAAGTATTACCCAAAGAGTCCAAACCTGCACATATCTCTTTAGCATAACTCTTGAAGATGGAAATATTCATAACATATGTAGAGATCCATAAAGAAAAATCCCTTTGTGAAATCTCTACTAATATTGGAAAATATTGCACCTATGAAATCCCTAATTCTTTATGGAGTAGATAACAATATTTTTTGTCCCTTCCATTTGACCCATTAGAAAAACCAATCCCCCGAAAATCATCAGCAATAGTTATGACTCCTTCAGAAAGAGAATTTTGTGTGAATGAGATCAAAGATATTTTGTCTAAAGGTGTCATTGAATCTTGTAAAATTCCTTGGGATAGTAAATATTTTTTGGTCAATAAGAATTATGAGATAAAGAGAGGAAATCAAAGATTGGTATTTGATTATAAGCCTGTAAATAAAGTTTACTACCAATTAGATATCCTCTCCCAAATAAGTCTTGTCTTTTGCAAAGAATAACAGGTTGTACAATATTTAGCAAGTTTGATCTCAAATCAGGTTTCTATCGGATTGGCATAGAAGCGAAAGAGAAATATAAAACAACTTTTATTGTTCCTCATGGTCAGTATCAATTGAAATTACCTCCATTTGGTATAAATAATTCTCTGTCAGAATTCCAGAAGCGAATGGAAGATATTTTTAGAGAGCATTCATGGGAATCGATTTACATAGATGATATTTTGGTATGATCCAAAAGTTAGAAATATCATCTCAATCATTTGCAGATATTTTATTAGTTAGTCTTCCAACATGGTCTTGTAATATCAGAAAGAAAAATAGAAATTGAAAATACTGATATTGAATTCCTAGGGTTCAGAATCAATAAAGGTCAAGTAGTTTTACAGGAACACATATTTAAGGTTTTCTCTCATTTTCCTGACCAAATCCTTGACAAATCACAACTTCAAAGATTCCTTGGGTGCCTGAACTACATCAGATCATTTTATAGAGGACAAATCGAGGATGTTCATTTTCTCCAACAAAGATTGAAGAAAAATCCAATAACCTGGAATGAAGAAATGACAAAATTTGTTAGAAGAATAAAAGAGAAAATTCAACAGTTACCAACCTTATATCTCCCTCAAGGGAAAGGAGAATTGATCATTGAGATAGATGCATCAAATAATTATCGTGGTGGAATTCTGATAGAAAAAATAAATAATGTTGAATAATTTTTGGATATGCATTTGGTTCTTTTAAAGGGGATGAAATAAATTATACCTCCAATGATAAACATATTCTTACAGTTAAGAAAACTGTAAATAATTTCAAATTTTATCTAAAACCTGTTAGATTTATTATTAGAACAAATTTGAATATTATTCTAGGCATCTTCAAGAATGAGAATCTCATGGTAGAAAATATCTCCAAAATTATGAAATGGTTTCTCTGGTTACAGAACTTTGATTTTGATATTGTTTATAAACCAGGTAAACTAAACTGTGTTGTTGATATGTTAACCAAGGAATTTTTTCAGTCATAATTCAACATATTTTCATCCCGAGCTTCAGGAAAAATTGACAATATTCAAATGTTCTCTCCAAGAGCCTCATCAAGTTATTCATATAAAAGAGTAGGAATCAAACATGAAATTTCTGCTAAGCATCCGCGGATAATTTTCAAGGGTCCGATGTCCGAACATGAACATAATGGATACCTTGAATTCGCTAGCAAAGAAGTAGTTGAGCGACAATTGTCCATCACCTCAATTAAATAAAAATTGGCTTCTCCACTAAAAATCGAAATCTTGGAAAGATGGGAGAAGATAGCATTCCATGGCCTTGATGATGCCTACCAGAAATTAAAATTGATAAATGATGTATGGATTGATATTGTAGAAGAAGATGGAAAATAATTATTTTATAAAGTCCATGGTTATTTAACTTGGTCTAGATACCAGTTAATTATCCAGTTCTAGTGTGAGAAAGGAGAGATTATTATTA
>JASDQU010683258.1:31811-51753 GCA_032191745.1 Picea mariana
TGTCGTCCAATGTTCTTGTCATTTTGGGAACACTGTTCGTGTATAGACTCGTGTACCAGTCTAGTGCGGGGTCCCTTAGCGTTATTGCTAACTATGTGAGTTTCGTGTCTTCATCGATGATCTGCTTTTCTTCCCAAATCTTTGTGCAAATGAATAGATGCTTCTCAAGGTCTTATGCCACTTCCCTTGGAACTCTGTTAATCTGATAGTAGGATCGTGTCCTTCCATTCCAAATACTAGGCTACTCCCTCCTCCATGAGGTGTAGATACTTGACTAAGGTTGCCTGAATTGGTTCCTCTAGTTGTTTCCCTTTGTGTTGATGTACTTCCTGCTGTCGAACTTCCTCCAAACTTTGGTTGTCTAAACGGTGGTGTTCTTTTTGGTGTATTGGTTGCACATGGGTTTATGGGTTCCACACTGACATTAATATTGAAGGGATGGTTGTCTTCTCCTCCTATTATTGAGCCTCTTGTTTTCCTCTCATATGCGGCACACAAGATTTCCTCAATCTACTCCATAGCCCAAATATCCTCTACCTCTTCCTCATCGTTGGTCAATCCCTCCCTCTNTTCTTGTCATTTTGGGAACACTGTTCGTGTATAGACTCGTGTACCAGTCTAGTGCGGGGTCCCTTAGCGTTATTGCTAACTATGTGAGTTTCGTGTCTTCATCGATGATCTGCTTTTCTTCCCAAATCTTTGTGCAAATGAATAGATGCTTCTCAAGGTCTTCTGCCACTTCCCTTGGAACTCTGGTAATCTGATAGTAGGATCGTGTCCTTCCATTCCAAATACTGGGCTACTCCCTCCTCCATGAGGTGTAGATACTTGACTAAGGTTGCCTGAATTGGCTCCTCTAGTTGTTTCCCTTTGTGTTGATGTACTTTCTGCTGTCGAACTTCCTCCAAACTTTGGTTGTCTAAACGGTGGTGTTCTTTTTGGTGTATTGGTTGCACATGGGTTTATGGGTTCCACACTGACATTAATATTGAAGGGATGGTTGTCTTCTCCTCCTATTCTTGAGCCTCTTGTTTTCCTCTCATATGCGGCACACAAGATTTCCTCAATCTACTCCATAGCCCAAATATCCTCTACCTCTTCCTCATCGTTGGTCAAGCCCTCCCTCTCGGCTACGGCTCTCTTCTTGGTATTCACCTTATATCGGTAGAGTGCTCTGCTACGTGTCCTTCCTAATGACACCAAGATCCACTTGAGTTGGTCGTCATCCATCAAGATCGGGTCCAAGGGTTCCTCCTCCTTCTTCTCGGTATCCTGCCCTCCTTCCATTCCTCCTCTCTCTATCAGTGCTTCCCTCCTTCCTCCATGCACACAGGGAAGTATAGTTGTCTGATTCCATTGTCATTACACCTTTGTTATATAGCAGTATCTTGATAGAAGTATACAGTGATCGAATGTACCTTCCTCTAGGTCCTCGTAGGAACTCTTGCTCAGCTATGTTGTATGACTTTGTTGTGTCTACCGCAAATTCTATGATGAAGACTGCTACAATACTGTCAAGCCAAAAGTCGACTGCACAGGTGAATTTTTTGTTCACCTGCTGCAGCTGTTGGATCTATACTGGAGTCCAATCTAGCTGTCGAATCCATTTCATCACATGGTTATCCTTTAACCTTAATATACACTCCTGTAGCAGATGTGGAAAGTCACAAAAAAAGACTTCGTGTAAATCCGTAAATACGTGTTTATCCAGGTATTTACGTGGTGTGATCCTGGGGTTTCTATTGTCTTTCTGTGCAAACTCTAGCTCTTTGGTTCTCAACCAGCCCTCGATTTCTTCTCTCGTTGTGTTCTAAGGTCTCAACATCCACTTCTAACAACTCATTTCTCTTCCTTCGGTTCTTTATTCATTCCATCTCATCTACTCAATCATTTATTGTTCCTCTTAACATGGAAACAGAACCATTTTTTGGATTTATCATTTCCCTTCTCGGGTTGTCTAAGTTATTGACCTAGGGTTCATGTCATTCGGGGTTCCAACAAAGCCTCTAAAACTATCGGCCCTCCTGGTAAACCAGAAGGAAAAACAGCACCTGGAAGGCACTGCGCAGTCTCACCCAAGATATCTTTAAATGGGTGGTCGTAAGACTCAGAGGTTTACAGCCTAGAACAAAGTAGGGGATAGGGGTTTCTTGAGTAAGTTCGAATGCTGTAAGTTATAAGGGAAACTACTTATTCCTTGGAGTCACCTCTGCATATCCCACAGCTTAATTTAAGCAAAGTGTAAATAGATTCATAACAATGTATTAACTCATCCATCAAGCTTAACCATTAATAGTTGAAAGAAAGAAGAGACATGCATACATTCGACATATTACACAAGTATTACCATGGTTCACCCCCTCCTTGGCTACATCCACAAATATTTGGCTCTTGTCTCTTGTATTATGATATTTCTGTACTTTCGGCACCTCGCGTGTACAATTTTCCATCAAACTGGGTAAGATCTACGTGAGGCGAACTAGATCGCACCAAGCTCCATAGCCTACGGTCTAATCCTCATATCTACCTTCCCTCATATCTCCTTTGCTCAACAGCTTACAAAATAGGTTCATAACAACAAATACAATATCGTCCATCCACATAAGTAATTCAAACAACAACAACAACCACAAGACATAACATAACAACTACTACCAACTGATACTTTTGTATCTATATTTATACATTCCACTCAATTTTTCCAATATATTTTGAGAGTGTATTCAGCATGTTTATGTTGAAATTATCAAAATCCCTTTGAGTGTTTGCCAATGTCCAAACCTCAAATTCCCCAATCTGTCTTGACAAGTTCCTTTTGATCACTTTTTCCCATAAATCCTTTGACTTTGCCCTCTTGACCTGCAATAAAAAAATAAATTGGTAAACCCTAGTCTATGCTTGGTGGATTTTCAAATATAAAAAAATATTTATTTGTTTTTTATATTTTTTAAATATCATATTATCAAAAATGAGTGGTGTGTGTTTTAAAATGCCTATGTCGCACTACAAATAAAATCTATTGCATATACTTAAGTCTATAATCTCTAGAGTCAAGCTATAGGCCCAAGTTATCAATATACCAAACTCCTTTATGCCTAAGTCTACAGGCCTCTTGGGTTTTATGGATTTTAACAAAATTTTAGGGGACCCACATGCCCAATTCTCAAGTCAACACACAAAGCCAAGTGCAAGTGCCAAGCCTGATTCCTTTCCACTTGTCTCATCAAATATGCTATGCGAGCATTTGTGTATATAAAGACAAAAGTCTCTAATTTCCCAAGACATATGGGATATGTTCCCTGAGTCATTTTTTAAAATGGAGTGCAAGTTGTCAGGTGCTAAGTGATTATGTTGGTGTCGAAGAGCTAAATGTAGCTACAATGTATACAATGATGTTCCCAATATTCTTGCCTATTCCATTATTTACAGGCATGGATGTGCAGAGGGTGTGTGCTGCGGAACTTGCAGAAGATCTACATGGGCGCTGCCAAATCTCCTGGGCGTTGCATTTTTTCCTTGCTGCTGTGTTTTTCCTGGGCGTTGTGTTTTCTCCTAGGAACTGTAAATTTCCTAGGCACTACCTACTCCCCTGGACATTGTGTATTTAACAGTGCGCTACCGAATTTCTGGCATGTGCTACCTAATATTTGACAGAGGTTGAATTCTATGCAGAGATACACTAGAATGGAACTATCTATTGGCACCTGGAATCAAAGAGTTCGAATTCATTACTCTTTAGGTGGTTGATGATGTGGAGAATGGGTGAGATAGTAGCTGGCAGCATGATAACAACTTACCACCTCTACAGGACACTTGGCATGCAAGAGGAGGCACATCAATGAAGATCAAGGGAGGAAATGTCATTTAAATATTGTTGGATCTGCTACCAGCACGTTTCCTTTTTTATAGAAGTTTGTTAAATAATTGTTAGCACAAGTGTTATATGGATAGATGTTGTTAAAGAATCCAATGTGAGGAAGGGACATCACGCACCTCTAGTTGTTTCCTTTCCTTTTTATTATAAATCCATGTTCCAAACGTAGGGGAGGGTTCAGAATGGTTGAGCTAGGGCTCCCGAGTTGTAATATTTTGACTGAGTTTTCTGTGTTCTAGTTGTGTACAAGACCTGAGAATTTTTTATTAGTAGAAGTCATCTTCTCTTCATTTTCTTATTTCTTCTTACTCTGAATGCTCATTAATGGAGGATCCTTATGAGATGTTATAGTTGTATTATAATGCATGTTTGATTATGATGCTACTGTAAATGTTTTCAAGGTTTGAAAGTTTGGTTTCAAGAGGATCTTGTGACTGGTCTTTTTCTTCACCTAGATGCTAGAAGGCATGATGCTTATAGCAGACTTTTTTTATTCTTCTCATCAAATATTTCCTCTACCTAGATATATCCTTAAACAATTGACTGAAGCTAATCAAGACCTCATTTGCTTGTGCATGCTTGCCCAGATTTATGAGTTAAAACCTTATTACTCTGAGTCTTGTCCATTTGACCTTCTAAAAACTCATTTACATTTACAAATCTTTGATGTTACCAAGCTCACCTGATTACATTCTAGGGTGACTTTTGGAGTGATAACAACAACTACTACCAACTGATACTTTTGTATCTATATTTATACATTCTAGGATCTTTAGCCTTTTTTCATAATATTACCAAAACCCTAACCCTTCTTATGTTAGGTCTTTCTCCCATGCACGTGTTTTTCTTCCTCCAGTTGTCGCTTTCCTTGTACACGCTTTCTTGCATGCATGCGTGTTGTTCTTTTTCCAGTTGTTACTTCAGTTTTATACACACTTTCTTTCCCACAATCGTTCTTCTTTCCCCTTCAGCCTGGCTCCAACAATATCCAAGGGATGGGAATTCGATCAAATGGATGTGAAGAATGCATTTCTTCATGGTGATATCTCTAAGAAGATCTATATGGAGCACCCCCAGAGATTTATACAAGATTCCTCTTTGGTATATCGACTAAATAAATATCTGTATCGCCTCAAGTAGGCTCTTAGGGCATGGTATGCCAAGATGGATTCCTACCTATTGTCACGGAACTTTGTACATTCTAAATCAGACCTAAATGTCTACATGCTTAGGACGGTTGATTCACTTCTACTCTTAGTTTTATACGTTGATGATTTGTTGACCACTGGTTGCTCGACTTCAGCGATTGTTGCAGTCAAAAGGATTCTACATGACAGGTTTTTGATGACAGACATGGTTCCGCTACACTTCTTCCTTGGACTTGAGATTAGTCAGGATGCATCAGGCATCAAATTATCTCAAACCAACTATGCACGAGATCTCCTTGAGAGATTTCACATGACAGACTGCAAGTCTACTCCAACTCCTTTCCTATCAGGAGTCAAACTTGAGGATGGCAGGGACACTCCATTGGTTGAAAGCACACTATACAAACAACTAGTGGGGATCTTTTTGCATCTCACACACTCCTGACAGACCTCTCTTGTGCAGTTGATGCAGTTTTCAGGCTCATGGAGGAGTCGCATGAGCTACATTAGAAGGTTTCAAAGTGTATCCTTCGATATGTTCAAGGCACCATCACCTTTGGGATTCATTATGCAATAGACTCTACATTAGATATCTTCACGTTCATCGATTCTAACTGGGTTGGGGATAGCATTGATCGCAAGTCCACATCTAGTTACTCACTCAGTCTTGGTTATGGGCCTATATGTTGGTCGATCAAGAAGCAGATTGTTATTTCTCTATATTCAGCCGAGGCAAAGTATAAAAGGGTAGTTAACATAACCATTCAGGCAATGTGGCTACAAAATTTTCTCAGTGATTTTGGAATTCAGTTTCATCGGTCGATCGTCATCTGGTGTGACAACTAGAGCACTCTGAAGTTCTGCAGAGATCCAGTTCATAGGCAGCGGATGAAGCACATAGATATCCACATGCACTACATCCGAGACTTAGTACATGATGGGATCATCAACCTACAGTTCTATCCTTCAGCAGAACAAATGGCAGACATATTCACCAAGACCGTCACTGAGCAGAAGTTGCATTCTCTACAAAGTCGTCATGGAGTTAAGGACACAGTTTCCTAGTAACTATAATTCTTATTTTTACATACATTGTACTTTGAGGGTGGGTTTTCCCATGAGGTTTTCCCTCTTTCCTCACTTTATTTCAATGTATCTTTTGTATTTGGGTACCTAACATGGCCTCGTTGTCGGTACCCATTCTTTATTTTCACCATAGTGATGTTCAGGGGGGTGTTCGAGTTACTTCACACACACCTAGGATTTATTTTTCCTAAGGATTTTCCTATGTTTATTAGTCATTATCAAGTCTCATATATTTTAGGAAAAATATTCCTCTAGGGAGAATATTCTCTTCAATTCTCACTTCAGTTTGACTAGTTGAGTGGAGTCTAGATGTTGCATTGGTTTTGTCACCATGCAACATTGGGATAATCACCAACTAATGTGCATTAGCCTTGGCATCATCACCAGACTAGCACATGACCCATGATTCCATGGTCTCCTCCTCACTTCACTTTGTTTCAGTCAATTAACTGAAGACTGGTAGACTATTTAACTCAGCTAGGTGGCAATTCACTCCCATAACTTCTTGAGAGACTAGACTAGGTGGCAATTCACTCCCATAACTTCTTGAGAGACTAGACTAGGTGGCATTTTACTACTGTAACTATTGGTGTGTGTCCATATCACTCTAGACCACCACTATGGGGCATTGGATTCTCCTCTAGTATGCATTGGTTGAGTTATACAGAGTATATCATGTGTAAATTATTCATTATTCATTATGGTTAATGAGAATTCTTCCATTCTTTCTCTCTTGCTTCTTCTTTCTCAATTTCTCTCTACAAATGAGTGAGGTATTTTATAGCTAGATATATCTTGTGTGGGTTCAACACATTTACAGAGATTCATCAAATGCAGGATAGAGAGTTAGATTCTTGGAGAGAGAGCAAAGAGGCATGTTTCCAAGGGGGGTGACGGTCATAGGGGGGCATGAGTGATATGACTTCATTTTTTCATCTAAGTGTTGCCATCAATGCCAAAGGGGGATATGGTTGATTAATTGGGTTGGTTTTCATTGATGTCAACCCTTTAAGCAAGTCAAGTAGAAAATTTTGGTAGCCCCAACAATATGGTTAAGGGACTTAAGTTTGATTGATGTCTAATGGTATAAAGATTAATATATTTGCAAGTAATACTATTCAATATGGATAGTACATGTCATTCCATTTCCATTTATATATGGAATGTTGTGTAACTCCTCACGGTTAGATATTTATGTCCTTGTGAAGTTGGAGAACCCTCATGAGTTATATAGAAGGTCAAAGAAGTCAAATTAATCTAGAAGCTCCTAGAAAACGTTGACTAGTCAAGTGGGTGAAAATAGGAGTTAATCATGGGTTAAGTTGTTACATTAAGAAAATAATTAAAAATAATTTAGTTGCAACTAGAAGTGGAGAATTCACTATTTGTTCCAAAGTGTGTTAGAAGTGGAAAATTGGTTAGAAGTGGGTTATCCCTAAAAGAAGGAAATTGGGTTAATTTTGTTAGAAGGTAACTCCTTGAGGAAGATACAAGGAAGTATATATAAGAGAGCAAGGCTATCTTATTAGCACCTATTGAGCACATTGAATATATATTATTGTGTAAGGTTTATTGTAGGTGCTCATTGATACATATGAAGTTACGCAAGTCTGAGATAGCATGAAGGGTTGATAGAGAAAGTTTCAAAATTACAGAAAATATTGAAAAAAACATATTTTTTGAGGTGTACGTGGGCTGCACTGGAGAAGAGTGTGTACGTATGCGGGATGGAAGTTAACAGGGTTCTTACATGAGGGAAAACCCATAAAAACTTGAGAAGATTAAGATTCCATGTCTCTAGAGTCTGAAAGCAAGCTCCCAGGAAGGTCTACAATGATGAGGTACAACAGATCTATCTACATGTTCAAAAGGTATGTATTATTTCTATGAGTAGTTGGATTTTGTTGTCTACATGAGAAATGGTTATGGGGGTTTGAGTATTCTCCCTAGAGAGGCTATTAGTTGCATGGCACTTTATATATATGTCATATCTATAGAAATACAGTGTTGGTATAATTAATATTTATCATTGGTACATCTTGTTAGTGTTGAGGCACATCTTGTATTTCTTGGCATATGGTTAAGGGTTTTTGTGGTACATGGTTGAGAGCTTGTTTTTGTGAAGTGGTTTATGTATTTAGAGACTATATGATCCAATTGGATATTGTTGGCCACCCACCTATTCCAACTGGCTCTTCTTGTTCAGTTTTATTTCAACACGTTCTTCTATACTTCTTTATAATTGCGGGTTCTACAATTTTGGGGTTGTCTGAATCTCTACACATATTCCAAGTGGATATTGGTGGCCTCTCACTTAATCCAACTGGATTATTTTGTATTTTTTCTTGTCATCACATCTTGTTGTACTTCCAGGGCCGTTTTGGAGGCCTAAACAGTGTTATTTTGGCTCTCCATAGTCAAATAGTAGACGGAGTCAGAGTTTGACAGTGAAATGTTTATTTCTCTGAAAGACCTTTCCAACAAGATATCACACGCCTAAAATGGAGGTTGTATGAAAAAGTTACAACCCCAGGAAGTTGAGGTACTAACTTACCCATAGGGGCCCACATGACTTTTGACGTTTCACCTCCTAGGGTTAGGTTTTTGGATGTCTAGGGTTTTGGCATTCATGAGTAATATCAAAAAGGCCTCTAGAGCCTCATTGTAATTCATTATGCTCATATGGATGCATATAGCAGCCGCATCTCTTCTCAGAGATAGCTACCACCATTCGATCAAGTGTTTCAATTATGTAGTTTTATAGTTTCAGCGAATTTCATTATTCAATAGAAGATATTGTTCATTGGGTATCTATGTTATTCTTCATATCTCCATGTTTATTGTATCTAGTTTGTTAATCATTTCATTCCGCTCATAAATTCAGATCACAGTTATTTTATGGTGAAGAAAGGTTGGTGACACGGTACATGCTACATCATTCACCTAGCGACCCCATGTTGAAAAATTTAGTGGCGACTCCATTGTTGGTTCCTATGGATCTGAATGGAAGACTCAGTTTTTTTTGCAATTGCTTCAAGGTATGCATATTTGGATTCAAAGGCATTCCTATTTTTCCCAGTCTATTGTATGATAATAAAGAGTGTCTTGAGAGATGTCCAAAGTTTAAAGGAGATGGTTTTCTTAAAGAAGAAAAACATCTCTCAAATTTTCAATATTTGTTGATTGTCTTGAGATTGTGCACGAGGATGTATACATGAGAATGTT
The DNA here is from genome assembly GCA_032191745.1 of Picea mariana. NCBI lineage: Eukaryota > Viridiplantae > Streptophyta > Pinopsida > Pinales > Pinaceae > Picea > Picea mariana. The sequence continues at coordinate 41,145 of JASDQU010683258.1, forward strand.
TTATGATTTATTAGAAGGAAATTTCAGAATTTGGGTTAAAAGTTTGCCTCCTAAGTTTATTGATTCAATCTCAAGTTTTTGGAATCTATTTTTACATTCATGGGCAAAGAATACATAATTTTTGGCAGATCTTGTTCTTCCTGTATCTTTCATTTTAGATTCAAATAAACAACAGTATGAAGAGGATATTAAGGAAATACAGAATCAGTAAATCTTGCTTTCATCACCAATAATTCAGCAACTATCTCCAGGGATCAGCAAGCATGTATCCATCATTCTTGAAGCTGTATCTGTGGAAGATATCAGGAAAATTATGATCAACAGTAGAAGCAATGTGTAGCCTCGATCTATTTCATTCTCAAGTATTCAGAATGAAGAAAACAAMATTATCAATAAAGCATATCTAACACCTAAGAATTMTTTTCTCTTGCATCAGCTAGATCTTTTTCATGAATTCATGATCCTGCGACTTTTTGCATGGAGTTGTATTTTTCAAATTTATCATATGCTCTAGTTTTTGGCAAGATTTMGGTTTACAACTTTAAGTATAAATTGCTTATTAACCTCTTGCTACAAATATTATATCACTTGAGAATTATTTTGAACAGTTGCATGGAAGAAGTTATTTTCATTAGTCATATGCTTACCTGGATGCATTGGAAGAATGACTTCACTTTAGCAAAGAACAGTTTCAGCTGGTTATGGTAGGATGAATAAGCTCAACACATGAGCATTCAGGTTTTCAGTTTGAATTTATTTGTAGTGTGAGTATTGTTTAGTGTGCAAGTGTTTTTAGTTTTCAATAAATGAGCAAAGGTTCCGTCAAGGCATGAACATGGATATAGTTTGCAGAAATGGATCAAGAGTCTCACTTCAAGACTATGCCTTCAAGATTCAAAATCTTGATTGAGAGCTTACTCTTATTAAAGCCAAATATTTCAAAAAAAAAAATTATAAAATAATTATAAAAATGTATATTTTATTATCATTTTGGCTTTAATATTTTACTTTTTGTCTTAGAAAGGAGAACTATTGGTTTTGTTTGTATTTGCAAAAATATTGGGTTCAAGGCCCAATCTCTAAGAATCATTATTGTTCCAAGCCCTCAAGACAAACCAGGCATCAACATATGAAAACCCAATGCCAAGTTAAGTGCTAAGTCCAAGGGAGGAGCCCACGGGGGAGTATAGTTTGTGCACAATGTGCCAAGAGAAGTTGGAGATAGTGATGTATATAAACATCGACATACATGTTTATTATGTTGCATGTGGGATCAATTCCTATGAATGAAAAAATAAAGAGTTGACCATTGATTGTTGAGTTCAATATCTCCTAGTGTAAATGAGATCATCCAAGTGTGGAGGTTAGAGTCCAAATGCCCTGTCCAAGAGGATTGACAGCACCGTACCAAATTCCTACATATGGAGCACCCACCGAGTGGATGAGTCTATTATAATGCACTATGCATCAATTTAGCTTGGAAGCAATCTACAGGCCAACACCCAGAGTTTCTATCCCTTATATAGGATGATATTTTTTGTAACTTGATGCAGTTTGGATTGTCATTGAGCCCTTTGATTTTTTCCATGGTATGCATCATTTTTCTTATATATCATTATCTGCATACGAAGTTGAAACTGCAATTGGAATCTTTCTTCAATTGTGTTATAATCAGGCTTGCACAAAGAAAGTATGGGGTTTCTTATCAACAACGGGAAGTTGCAATGGAAGCATTGGTAGACTTATGTAGAAAACCAACATTTATGCTTGAAATGTATGAAAATTTATACTGTGATATTACTTTTTTTAACATATTTGAGAATCTAGTGCATTTTCAGTAAATTTTCCCTTGTCTACAATGCACATTCTGGCATTGGTTGGGATGATTGCAGTCATTCACGGCATGGTTGATAGGGTCACTACTGCATCACCCCTTCCAGATCATGTACCTGTAGGGGAGATGGAGGAATATGCACCATTTATGGAAATCATGACGAGTTTTGGGTGACAGTGTTTCATGAATTTGCAAAGATATTTGACTTTCAGGACATGAATTAAGACATTGTTGTTTTCTACCTTGAATTATTAATTGAAATTACTTTAAACAACCGGGATAGAATTATTCTCCTGTGACAGGGTGTTTACAATAGAAAATTACATATGGGATACATTGCAGTCTCGTGGAATTGTTCCAATATTAAGTGTTGTAGAAGAAAATTGAAGAAAGTCAAAAGAAGAGATTTTACAACACCGTTGTACTAAAGGAAGCTAGACACGCTACAAAACTACACAGTCTACCAAGATTATTTCTCATTCAATTGCTAGCTAAATGAACCTCCCCAAATCATCAAGTGGACGAGAGGGACAAGTGTTTCACCATCAAATCATCTAGCCTTGATGTGATTTACACCCATTAATTAGTCTAGACAAAACTCTAGAAATCATGGGTTGGTTAAGATTTATGTTGTAACTCCTTGTTATTATTAGAAAACTGAAGATACGAAACTCCTAATATTGAGGGATAAGTAGAGTCTATATTTTGGAAACTGTTTAATTTCACTAGGGAAATTGAGGAGAGGTAAAACTACATGTTTTTAATGTAAGCCTGAGGGAATTTCACAGTTTTAATCATCTCTTCCATTGAAGATTCTCGAGAGTTGCATTATCATCATGTTTAAATCGCTTTGTTTCCATTTCTTTTGTATTCTCACTCGAACTAATTGCAGACTTTGAGGATCATAGTTTATTTTGATTTACAAACTCTTGAACAACAGAGGATTTGTTGTGCCTTGCTTGTTGATCATTGTTTTTTTCAGGTGTTATTCTTATTCACTTTGCAGAGAGGATCCCTGCCTGGTGGATATTTTTCTCTTTGTCATTCTCTTCATTCTTATTTCCATCATTATATAACCGTTTGTCTAGTATACAATTTGATTGCCTTCAATCTGTAGGGTTTTTATGACTCCATGCCCAATGGTGTAGCTCATCGATCTACAGTAAATTTTTTTCCCTCTCCCTTTCTAGTTCCTTCTTATTGATCTTACCTGAATCCCAAAACGAATTCAATCCTAAAGAATCAAATGGGTATTGGGCATACCCTTCTAGCAGTCTAAGGGTAACTTCTAGTGCTAACAGATGGGACTGCCTCTAGACCATAAATAAGTTGGAATGGTGTAAACCCAATGGCAGTATTGGTTGAGGTTCGGTAGGCCCGTAATGGTGAAAATATCATAGGGTGCCATTATTCTTTTGTTTCACTACCATCCTTTGGATCATGGTTTCCATAACATGATTGATGGATTCAACTTGGCCATTGGCATGAGGATAATAGGGTGTTCAGTTCTCATGGTGAAAACCCAACCTGGAAGCGAGTTCAGTCATCATCTTGTTGTGAAATTGAGACCCATGTTCTGTCAAAATATATTTAGGTATGCCAAAGAAGAAAATGATATGATTGAATACTAAAAAAGTGACAATGGTTCCATTGTTATAAAATGTAGGCAATGCCTCGACACACTTGGTGAAGTAGTCAATGACCACAATGATGTAGCCATGGCCATTAGTCAAGGTAGAATTACAAGTCATGAAATCAATCCCCCATTTGGTGAAGGGATTGACAACAAGCATAGGATGTAATGGAGTAGGATGCACATGCATTTTTCAAGTAAAGATTTGATAGGGATGGCACTTCTAGACAACATGCATGCAATCTTTGAATATTGTGAGCCAAATCTATCCTGTGTGCAAATTATTCTGGACAGTGGCTAACATAGAGAGATGAAGGCCACATGTTATAGGATGGTATTAATTCATGACTCACTTAGCTTCCTCATGGACAAGACATCGATGCAAGATCAAATCAACTATGTGATGATAAAGAGTGTCATCGATGATAAGGTAGTGTCTATCTTGGTGGCATATGTGTCAACTCTCATCATGGGACAACTGAGAATGAAAGAATTGGGTTTGGATATATATATATAAGGATATATTTGTACTAAGGATTAGATGATTCAATGAGTAATAATATCTCGTCAGGGAAAGATTCATTATCCATGGGTTCTTCATCGACTCAGAGAAGTTTGGACATCAACTCGGCGAAATCCAAATATTTCTTATCTTAGAAGAAACAAACTTCAAGTCAAACTCTTGTAAGATAATGATTCACTTCGAGTACTTGCCCCAAATGATCTGAAAACTTAATATGTTATTGTTTTCAAGTTTTTGTGGTGAGGAGTTTCGCAGGTGTTATCCGAATAATCCCTAGTTGGTGTCATTTTCATCATCGATGTTTCGATGACGATTAGTCCTGATGATGGATCCCGATTCAGATTCAAAACATCAATGATGAAAATGAAACCAAATTAATATGTGTTGCATTGTGTTGGTATCAGAAACAATAGTGGTCTTCTGCAAGAGTATATAATGACATAAACGTTGGACAGCATGAAAATCTACCAAGGCCAACTTTTCTACGTGAGAGTATCAAAGATTTGGACCAACAAGTATTGTGCTACGATAGTAGATAACATGTTCTTTGTGCACATTGTCCTCTTGGGAAAGAAACATACCAATGGTGGACTTAGAGGATGTGATATAGAGAAGGAAATCATGACCATAATCAAGAGTGATCAAAAAGGGAGTCAACATTAAGGCCTTCTTCAAGGAATTAAATGATCGTTGGGCTTGTTCATCCCAAACAAAAGGCACACATTTCTTCCATAAGTGCATAAAACCTTTAGTTATCTAAGGATATTTGACAATTAATATATTCAAAAATTGTGTCTTCCCTTGCAAACTTTGAAGTCAGTTGATGATACAAGGAGGAGGCAAATTGACAATTTCCTCAACTTTCAAGCGATCAACCATGATCCAATAATTGGATATGATGAAGCCTATAAAATTTCTAGAGACCACACAAAAGATGCATTTATGTGGGTACAAACAAATATTGTAGTAACAACATCGGGTAAATATCGCTCACAAGTGATCAAGATGATCATCATGCTTATTGGAAAAAGCAGCCAAATTATCTAATTATACCTCTACAATATGTTTGATGTCGTGAAATGCATATTATATGGCCCACTGAAATTAGCCCCGACATTTTTAAGACCAAATGAAAACTAAAAATAATAAAATTACCTCAAGGAAAAATGAAAAAAATATTGTGTTTATCTTCCAGTTTGATATGGATTTGATTGTAGCTAGAGAAACCATCCATGAATGAGAATATTTCACTCTTGGCACACTCATTTATATTCTAATCAATGAATGAGGTTGGATAATTATCCTTAGGATAATATTTGTTCAAATCCCTATAATCTATGAAGACCCTAATATTTCCCTATTTCTTGGTGAGCAGAACGTGATTGGATACCCAACAGTCAAAGGAACTAGATAGATAAATTGGGCATGAAGAATTTCTTATACCTCCACCTTGATGGAAACATATTTATTTTAGTTGACTAGTCAGATATTTTTCCAAATAGGCTTGGCTTCATCATATGTTTTTATTTCATGCTCAAGGATCTAAGGGTCTATAGCAGGCATTTATTCATATGACTAGTCAAAATCATCGTGGAATTATTTGAATAGGGACATATGAAGTTCAATTTCCTAAGGAGAACAATCAACACCTATTAGGATGTGTTCCATGACACATGGCTTCTGGTAAATTTCAATGGGAATGGTTTTTGAGGTGTTGGCCAAATTATTTTTGAAAAATATGTCTCTTGGAAAAATGGGAGATTGGTACCATTGAACATTATCAAGGGAAACATGATTTATAATGTCATCCTCCAACTATTCCAAATAAGGAAGAAATGACACACAATGGTGCATGTCATCCCATGTCCTATCAGGTGAAGCCATGACCCCCATGATAGCCTTGTCAGAAGGTGACTCTATATATAAGAAATCATGTGAAGCAGGAAGAGGAATGATGGGCCAAGAAGGCCTTGGATACCGATCTGATTCCACATCATATTGAACATTTGAATCGAGGTTAGAAAATGTTGATAGATCACCTAGTAGGAAATTTCAAATTCAGTAGGCGGCATATTGGCTCTATAATACTCAACTTCCTCTGGACGAGGAACAAACCAATGATAGAAATACCTAAAGGATCCACTAGTAAATGAACAAATCATATTTATCGGAGTGATAATCATAGAAGGAGGTGGTGGGGGAGGGGAAATTTTGTCATTAGTGAGGATTCTTTGAACATCCCCACAACAACACTCATTTAAGAATTCTCAAAGGGCATATTAGACCTCACATCAATTCTAAGGTCTGGGGTACACAACACAAGTTGATCGATCATGAAAATATTTCCTTGGTGGGGAAGCCAAAGGACCCTAAAGACTGACGAGACAACAATGGTCATCTCATTGGACCAAGTGTGCCCAAGTATCAAATTATACTCCAACGGAGCATCGACCACCTCCACCTCAATAGAAATAGTCTTTCCACCTAACTAAATGGGAAGTGTAGAGATAATACCATGAGGCATGAACATGTGTCTATCAAAGGTCTTCAACATGGTGTTAAACGGGTCGATATTTGGAGATCCAAGATATTTCCAACTAGCAATGGACATAATGCAAGTCAAGGCACCTTCATCAACCACTATGCAAAATATTTTTTTCCCATGTACTCTCACTTTGATCTAAAAAGTGATTTGGTGGGAAAGTAGATTATGATCTTGGTCCATGTCAAACTCAATCAAACTAGACTCTGAGGGATCCACCCTACCTGTGGAAAAAAAAAATCTTTCCACTGTGTAGGGAAACTTTGGAGGACTTCTAAAGCAGACATGGCACATGGTGTCTAGGCCAAGTATTCCACAATATTGTGGTTTTTGGAAGCCTGTGTATTTGGATTATGCATCATTTGTCAAATAACACCCTTGGGTGGGTGAAGCAATGTTTTGAATGATGGGTTCTCTATCTTGAGAGGGACACCAGGCTATGAAGAGGAATTTGGCTCCTAATTCACGAGTCATCCTTAGGAGTATCATAATTATGTGCTCATGTTTGTAAGGAAATCATCTAATCACACATCATATTATTGGTAGATGAGGATTACCCATTGAACTCATGTGTACCTACCATGCCCCCTTTCAGATGGGCACGTTCGACACAACCATTTGCTATGGATAGGGGGCAGGATGAGTCAAGACAACATGTTTTTGGGAAGCGCATTCTGTTAGGAAAGGTATCAATGAATTTCATCCATCTTGGGACAATAATGAGTAGGATGGTTCTAATTGTAGATTATGTAAGGGAACCTTCTCTTTTTCTTCTTGTTTGTTCCTCCCCCAGTATTTTTTGGGCATGAGAGGCTCCACTTTCATTGTTGGAATTTATCTTTTTATTGTTATTCTTCCCCCCATGTTGTTGAGGATTATTTGGTTGCATGGATTACACTGAAATCACCTCAGAGGGTTGAACGAGAGTCGGAGAAATTTGAGTGGTGGGAATAGTATTTGGTGGTTTTGATGCATGTTACCCAATTTTCCATCTAACTGACCCATAGATGCACTAGAAATAGAACCAACCACACCATTGGCATGGGGTCCTATGTTTGTCCTATGAGTATCTATTGATAGCCTCAGAGCATGTAGGGTGATATCATAGAATGTGTGTGTTGGATTACTGAGACGGGGGGTGAATCAGTAATAGATAAATCTAATCCTTTTTAACCATAAAATTCAAGTTTTATATCAATGTAGCATTATCATCCAAGAGTTGCAGAGAAAATAAACAATGAATAAATGAGAAATCATACACATACACAATAAACTAGTGTTTTTATGTGGAAACCCAACAGGAGAAAACCATAGAATGTTTTTTCTTATATGCATTTAAGAATTACATTCATTGGAAGCACCAAATTCCTTTGTTTTCCAGCTACAATTGGAAGGAGGCTACAATGTGAGGGAAGGTCCAACTCCCCAATTCTCTGGCTACAACTAGAAGGAGGATACAACACCCTATGTTCTCTGTCTACAACCGAAAGGTGGCTACAACCACTTGTAAATTTCCCCATCCAACCGCCCTGACGTAGAAGTAGAATGATGGAAACACTGTCACACTATCACTATGAGATATATTGTTGTAAAATTGTATCAATCAACCTGGAACAAACAATCTGTAACAACCTGTATCAAACAACTTGTAATCAACCTATACCATAAACAAGTGCATCAACCATGCACCAACCTGTACCAATAACCTGTGCCAACATGTACCTTACATCAACTTGTACCTCAACATGTACCATAAACAAATGCATCAACCATGCACCAAACAACATGTAACAAACTATACCAATAACCTATGACAACATGTACCATACATCAACCTATACCTCAACCTGTACCATCAATCTTACAACCAAATCATATCTACTCACCAAGATCAATCACCAAGACAACTCTCAACCATATGCATAATATCACCAATATGTGCATCAACCAAGCATAACAAAACAACTCATAATCATCACCAAGATCAATATGTGCTTCTAATAATATACCAAGACAAGTATGCTACATCATCCATAAACCATGTGTCAACAATACTACTAACAAGTACCTCCAACCATGTACTAATTATGTACCAATCATGCATCAACTACTCATCAAGATGTACCAAAATCATCAAATATACACCTCATGTATGTTCCAACTCATCAACTACTTGTCTCAACCATGTACCCAACATGTACCTCAACAAAAATTCCTCATCAATTTCATCAACCAAAACTAATTTGTAACTTTGTAACAGACCCGGTGTATATGATCACATACCTGCAAACCTTCCTTAACTTTAACTACAAGAGACTAGCATTTTCATCAAACTTTACTTTAGTCTCACATGACTAATTTTGGATTAGTCAACAACCCTAACTTGCAATAATCATAACTATGTACCTATAATGAATAAAGATCTGAAAATAGTACACAATGTTACTCAGTGTATTTTATGCAATTCCTCCAGGTTTCACTACTTGGAACCTCTCACAAAAGGAGTTATAGAAAAAATGGCATACCTTGTTGAATTTTGGCTTACTATAGAGAGAAGACTTGTAGAGCGTGCCCCACACGGAATATTTGTTGTATGGATCTGAAAATGGTACAAAAAATACTAAAGATTGTACTATAGCCAATACATTTGTTCTTACTAAATTTTGATCTGTTATGAAGAAGTTATGACATTTTTACCCGAAACACATGTTTTAGACTATTTTTACGACTAGCCACAAACCTTATTTTCCATGGAGTGTAACTCCAAAAATACAACAACCCACAAGCTGAAATTTCTATCACAACTACTTGGATATGTTTCCTCAATGGCCTCCAATTTCCGCGATCTGAATCATTCTAGAAAAAAATTCATTGCGAAAATGGTGAGATGGCCTGTAAATAACATACCTTAGAAAGCATCATCCAAAGAATTTATCCTCCCTTGAATTTCAACCTTCTTTACTTCACCTTCCCTCTGAAATTCGCCTTATATATCATTTGTTTACCTCAATTACTTGTATATTTTCAATATTCTCAAGTGTGATTAAATGAGATACCCTTGCCTCTTATTTATACTTTTATGTAGTTTTCTCAAGGGGTTACCTTCTAACCATCTTAAACCACTTTGTTTATTTTAGGGCTAACCCACTTCTGACCACTTGTCCACTTAGTAATTTCTCCATTAAATTTGTTATTTAAATAATTTATTTTGTATCCACTTTGACTTATAGTACACTCATCACTTCACTTTATTATTTAAATAATTTCTTCTTTGCAACCACTTTGACTAATTTGACCTTTTGGGGCTTCTAGATGACTCATGAGGGTTCTCCAACTTTACATGGACATAACTCTCTAACTATGAGGAGTTATGTGGCATTACACATACCACCAGAAATGGCATGACATGTACTATCCATATAGAATATTCTTACCTTAAAATATATTAAAACTCGTACCATTATACATCAAACAAACTTGGGTCCATTGCCCAAACCTTTGTGCTACTAGAATTCACTACTAGACTTTCTTCAAGGGTTGCCATCAATGACAACCAACCCAAATAATCAATAATATCCCCCTTTGTCATTGATGGAAACACTCTGATTCAATACTAAATTCATATCACTCATGCTCCCTATGTGACGATCGCTCCCCCTGAAACCATGTATTTATGCTCTTTCTCTGAGCATTTACCTTTGCATCTGATAAATATATCCCCATTTGTCATCAGTTGCAAAGGTATATTTCCATCTGGGGTGGCTCCCCCTGATTGAACTCTTCCTTAAACTGATTTCCCAACCTGAATTTTCCTCTTTATGGTGCTTCCTTGTGTAAATATAAGACATATAAGATAAGCATTCAAGAGAATTCATTTTGGATTAGAAATTACTCTGAGTCTTTGGAAAAGATACTCAAAGTATTTTTGTGGAAGCGGTTTTGTAAAGTTGTCTGCCACTTGTTCTTTTTTGCCCACATATTCTACTTTGATGTTCTTCTCTACAACTTGTTCCCGTATAAAGTGATACTTGATTGGAATGTCCTTCGTCTTGGAGTGCATCACCAAGTTCTTTGAGA
>JASDQU010683258.1:71320-89647 GCA_032191745.1 Picea mariana
ACTTAGGTGAAGTCTTCAGCTCTAAGTGCTAGCCTAGAGCCATCATGGTTTGGGGTAGTGCCCAAAATTGTTTTTTGGCAGTTTTTTTCTATTTTTAGTGGTTTTCTAAATTAATCCCATATTAAGGGATTAGGGTTTTGGTAGATGTAGAATACCTAAAATATTGTATATATTTTATTGTGAATGGTGAAATTAATACAACAAAGAGTTGAGAGGTGTGGCACCAAGGAAGGCTAGTTTTCTCCCAATTAAGGGTTTCCAACGTAAATATTTGTATACTATGTGTATGAGCCATTCATTAATTTTTTTTTTAATTAAAAATATATATGTGTAGTTTTATTTCATAGGTTTAAAACTTATAATGTTGAGTGCCCTCTTTCTTTGTACTTGCATTTAATAATTAAATAAAAGATAGCAGAGCATAGGCTTCACCTTCTAGCTATGTTTTCTCTCATATTTGTGTTTCCTAGGATATATCTTGTGTTCATTTGTGTGGATGGTGTGTTAGTTTGCTTGTTATTTGATTTTTGTATTTCAGTTATTTTCATAAATCTGAGTAATACGCTATTGATAAGAAATATTATATCCAAGGAAATAAATCTACATAACAAAATATTTCAGCATAAAGCAAGATATGTTGTGATGAATTGTTACAATGGAATATCCACTACAGTTTACAGATCACTAAAGAAACAAGGGAAGCCTCACAAAATAAGTCAATCAAGAATGAAACCTCAACGAAAGAATATGTTCATGTAATCCATATTCATGTGCCCAAGGAGTATCAATTGTGGTAGATATGCAAAGATATAGAATCTAGCATAGGAGCACAAATACCTTTTTCAGGATGGAATGAGTTATACTAGAAGTTCCATTTAGAGGACTATCCATATGTAATTCCTCACAATGGAACTGCCATAAGGAAATTTGATGACAAGGTGTTCATCATAATAATAAAATATTGCTTTCATTTTATTGTGGCAAGAGCCCCTATTATGCATGTTCTGAGGTTATTGAATGGATAATTGATCATATAGATTTGAAGAGAAGGATGATTGTGGATGAGAAAGGCCAATATGTGGAATCCTTTCTAGCAAATAATTTGGAAAAGTACTATGAAATTCCAAAGCCCAAAGAATATTTGATTAATCCCTTTGTGGATGAATTCTATGACAAAATGATGTAGGGAAAATCATAGAAATTTGGTGGAAGGAAAAGAAGAGATTCTTCCACAAGGAAAATGGTAATTAGTTTATCTCCAACCTGAGGGAACCATACATGTATCTTATGGATTTTATAGCTATATTATATGGGGAGAGAGATTGTTTGCATTTCACGGATTCTTAGATGCCTTTAGCTTACACCATGGGCCATGGATACTACATGAAGTTTATTCAACTGGGATGTTGTTATATCTAATCAGCTTAATTGTATGTTTGAAAGGGAACAAAAGGAAAAGGCAAAGCCTGGGGTTGTTTCTAATTTCTATATGGCATGTTATTTATTGGATGTCTTATGCTCTTCCAATGTATTTTCAGTGTTCAACCTTAGTTGGAATATTTCAAGGGATTATATTCATGTATATTGTCAAATGTTTTGGGAAAACAAGTATAACAAACAATATTCAACTATTTGTGACTTTTTTTCTGGCTTCGCTATACAAGATCATTTTCTACAAAGAATGTCCAAGACTAACAGAGGATGCTAGGATGATGTTTAAGTAAATTTCCAATTGGTACCTTCAAGAAGACCTTACTTATCTAATAATTTGTGCTGCAGTTGCAATACCTTATCTTTTTCCAAAGTGTGTATTTGATAGAATTGTTCTTGGTGGAATAACATATGAAACAATACTTCAAGGTTTCAACACTTCATTGTTGAAAGAGGTGAAGAAAAATATTTTTATTCCTTATAATTTCAGTCTAGGCCATCATTTCTTAAAAGACCCAAAGCATGCAAAACATGAAGCTAACATGATTATTGAATATAGGTTTCCTCTTAGACAATTTAGGAGACATTGTCCCAAAGTCCTGGTAGTTAAGCATTGTGATCTAATATTTTTAGTTTGGCCATACACTCATGAAATCTAGGAACATGAATTTCCCTTTGAGAATGTCAGGAATTAGGATGAAGTGTAGTTAAAGAAGTAGCATCCTCGTTTAGAAGTCTTCAACACTTTGTCTATTGATGAACAAATGGAGGAAACAACTATGGTAATATCCAAATTAGAAAGTGTTAACAAGGAAGTAGAAGAGGCTAGAAGACTTGAGGAGATTAGGAAGAAAGAGGAGGATGAGAGGAAAKCCATACAAGACAAACAAATCAAGCAACAACAAGGAGAGGAGCTCAAGAAAAAAATAGAGGAGTTGAGAAAGAGGAATGAAGAAGAAATTTCCAGATAGAATTAGATATTATCTATAAACCATCGCAAATATTCCACTGGAACAGTTCGTCACAACATATCTAATAAACAAAATTGAAATCTACACTATGAAGGTTAAATTCCTTTAGATTCTGAAATATTTAGTGATTGGTTTTCTTCTTATGCATGAAATATCTGAAATGCTAAAAATAGAGAACAATAAAATAAAATCACACACCATCCAATGAATAACAAAAAAAAATTCTCGTCCCCGAGGTGTAGGACAGCCGATGATGGAGTGTGTTGTTAAGGCACTCAGTGATTTTAATGTCACTAGTTTGAAACTTGTGGGGACAAAAAATACATCCATGTTAAGGGTTGGTGTGGCTCAGGTCAGATGCGATCCCTAGGTGATTTTGACGACTTATATTCCCTTGAGCCATGGTTTCTCAAGCCACAAGCTAGTCCCATAGGTCATGGAAAAACTAGCAAACAAAAAAAAAACACAATTTTTTTCTCTGGGAAACCCTTATGGGAGAAAACCCAGCTAGAAGGTGAAGTTGTTTTGCTCTCTTTTCTCTACTATGGAAATAATGCAAGTACAAAGGAGAGGGAACTCTCTATGGAGTCACCTAAGAATTGTGGACTCTTAGGCTACTAAATAACATTAACCTCCTCTTTTATGCTCTTTAATTTTCCCACTCCTATTTTTTCTACTCTATTGTGGAAAAAAATGCAATAACATAGAATGGAACCCCTTCTCCTCCTAGTGGCCTGGTATTTAACATAGCTCAATAATCATCTAGGGTTAGGTTTTTGACTTCCTCAAACCTCAATAGTGATAAGGTTTTGGAACTTCTGGGATATTCTTGAAATTCCTCATGTGGATAACCCCATATGCATGAGTAATGGGGGTTGATGTGGATACCTCTCATACCATGGTGGTCAGCACGATAGGCCAAATTGCAGGAGGCATAAATTTTTCATACAAGATCTGATTGACATGATTTTTCCATTGTTGGAAAGGTATTGATGTATAGAATAGCTTCGTGAGGACTAAGATCATATTGGGGAAGTTTTGACCCCAAAATTTTCATTTTATTCCTAAAAATTGATGTGGTAGGTTTTAAACCCCAATTTACCAAACTGGGACTTGCCATTAAAATGATCCTTCAAGTTGATTCCTCCAATTTTTCCACTCTAAAAGCATCGAGATAGATGAAAAATAATATAATGATCCAATCCATATCATACCTCCACATTTAGGGAGGTTTTTGGTCCCCAAAATATTTACAAAATGAGTTCAAGAAATTTTTCCTCTACCTTCTCCCTGGAGTACCACTTTGATTTTCTTAGAAGTTGTCCTTTCGTCCCAATATGCCAAAGGTCATGTTGCCCCTATCTTGAAGTTTTGGACCTCTTCTTCAAAATTGTGTCCTCTGCCAACTCTTTTTGAGCATCTAGTGGTAATTCCTCTATGGAAGGTAGGACCTACTCCTCCTCCTGATCCAACATGAGGCTCATAGAGTTTGAGATTCTCCACATTCACTACTGAGTAAATGTGCATGTATGGGGGAATACTAATTTGTTGATCAAAAATTTGGTCACCCGGATTTTATGATCTTTGGAATAATATAAAAAATTGATATCAAAATAATGAAATTTTGAATGATCATAAACCCATGGTGTATCCCTCAATATCAGCTTCGTCGTGCATTTCATGGAATCAAAATCTGAGTTTGAATGCCCAAGATACACTTGTTTGTGTCCAACTACCTCATCTCCCATGAAAGAGCATTTATTCCATGTGCAACATAGTTGATTCAGTCTCAAGAATACTTTAATATTTCCTTCATCTCATATTCTTTTACTTCTCATTATTTACTCACACTTATATTCATTCTTCTCTCCTTATTTTTCCTCTACACACTCTTCATACACTCTCCCTTACTTAGTTTATTCATATTAGTATTCTTACACTCTCCCTTACATAGTTTTCTCTCTTATATCCTTGCCCGCAGAATTCCACACTTAATTTCCAGTGTTCCCTTCCATTCCTGATCCCTCTCCATACCCTGTGGATCCCCTTCCCAATCCCCTATGTCTCTTATTACTCCACACTCTTATTCTCCCTTAGTCCCGATCCTAATTCCCTTTCCCCTTCCTCACTCATCACTCCCTACCCCATGGGATTACACTTCACTCCCTATCCTAAGGGATTACACTCCACTCCCACCATCACTTCCTACCCCCCATGATTAAACTCCACTCTCGCCATCACTTCCTACCCCGTGACCTTGCCATATCCACCAACTCACCACACTCCTCACTCTTGTCAGACTCTCCCTTAACATATTTGCCAAAGTTTTATTACCATTTAAGATCCAACCTATTATACTAAGAAATGTGGAAACCAATCATATCGATAAATATGGAATCCTATCACACTAATACACATGGCATCCTCGGCATCCTATCACACTGAGACATATGGTGTTGACTGGGCGCTGAGTGGGTGACTAAAATTTTACTAAGTCATGAATTTTCCTAAGGCGGGACCTCCATAAGCTCTTGTGTTTCACATGAATGATATAAAATCATTTAAAATATAAAAACCAAATTAAATATCACCACAATTCATGTGGGACTAAATAGGTGGAATTTTATCAAAGGTTAAGATTGATCCACGAATTAGATCGACGGTTGTTGAGCAGATATCTTCTAGATCTCATAAATCAAGATGTAAATGTGTGTTTTGGGAAAACCATACCTCATTGGAAAGGTAATTCGACAAGGAAGATAATGGGGCATGTTTCAATGGCTTAATTTTGCTATAATTTGTTTAGAAATTAAAATAACAGTCAACTCTTTTTCATGATTTTCCGAGAAAATTGTTTGGAACCTTGATTTTCCGAGGCTATAAGTTGAGATTCATAACTCCAATTTTTTCTCAAGAGGACTCATTGGAAAGATGGAATGAAAAATATTACTTCTATAATGGTTTCCTTTTCTAATAATTCACTTATCATGATTAGAAAATTAAAACGCAGTCCACCTTTTTTTTAAGGAAGTCAACTTGAAAATTTGGAAATAAAAGTTTATTAAATAACTTTTATTAAAGATGAAATGGGTCCCACTTGGAGGAAAAAATTTCAATGACATAAATTAATTAATGAGAATTCAATAAAGCATTAATTAAAGTGATTTACTCCAAAAAGGAATCATGTGGAAACCTTTAGAAGGACAAAACTCTAACTACTTAGGCAAATCATTGGGAGCAGATTTAAAAGGAGGATAGCACCATCAAAGCATAGGTTAATATTATTGAGGGTTGAGATCATCAATATATCACTGTTCATCCATCATTATGTCACCAATTCTCTGATCAGCAAATCAATATCTCCATTTTTTCTTGCTTCTTCTTCTTCTCCACAACTTATCTCAAAGCTTTCTATTTCTATTCCAAAAATCAAGCATAAGGCTCAGTTTTGAGTGTTATTTCCTATTGTTCTTCACAGTATCTTCCTAAAAATATCATAGGAGTACTTTACATGCATACATATGGCTCGTAATATAAGTCAAGGTTGTCTAAATGATTCATGGAGGTTTAGTCCTTGCATTTGGAAAACTTTATTTATGAGCATTAGTCAAATGTATGGCTCATAATATAAGCCAGGGTTGTCTAAGTGATTCATGGAGGCTTAGTCCTTGCATTTGAAAAAATTTATGTCTGAGCATTAGTCAATTGGTTTACCGAAATGCTTTGTAATGTTGAATATCTTTTATGAAAATCCACAAAGAACTACTTTGGGGTATAAATTTCATGATTTCTCAGGCTTTGGGATTTCTGAGTATGAGATTTTTGTAGTATGGCCATCAAATTGGTTTCAGTTTTGAATGCAATACTCATTTAAATTTATATGAAATGATCAACACCATTTCACTATTTTTCTTGTGAGAAAATATGGATGCATCTTCTACTTGTATGTGTTTCAGAGGGATTTTATAATGAAGTTGAGCACATCATTATTTTTTTATTGAAGCCTTTCATTATCATTTTATTGTAAATAAAGTTGCTTGGTCCATTTCCAAGTAAATGTTGTACTCAAAGAGCAATTTGGTTATCAAGAACCATTTTTTTTTGTAAACTAATATCTTATGTTTCCTCTGTAGCCATTCAAAAAAAGTAGAGAGATCTGCTCAAAGCCAGAGCTTCCATGGAGACAAAACTATCTCTACCTTACAGAAGTTCATAACCATTTTTTTTCATAGTGACATCAAATTGTCTTGATACATTCCTATAATTAGATGAGGACCCCTTGAAGTAGCTGAAAAAACATAACCTAACCTCTTAGAAATCTTAACAAAAAAACTAAGGCTTGAAAATTCAACATCATTAGTGTGGTTCATGACCTGTAGTAGTCAAGGCTAGAGATCTAATGCTTTTCTACCATCGCAATTTTTCATGGGAGAATGAGTAATGGAAATTACATTGTAGTATTTCCTTCGTCATCACCAAATATTCTGCATCTAGAGACCAATTGTTTCTTGTACCATGTTTTTATGCTCGGGGTTGGAGTGAGGTAATTCCATATGAGAATGAGGGGGGGACATTAATTGTTCTCAAGGCTATCCATGACATATGCCTCGAGGTGGATGATCCTCCAGATCCCATATAGATACCCATCATATCAAGATGACACCCCATTGGGAGGCGTTATCAAGAACCATTTTACATACAAACTAAAGAAATAAATATTTGGGGTTTTTTATTTAGCATTCTCCCATGGGACATCCCAATCCAAGAACATCAAGCCATATATTTTAGACTTTAATAGAGTACCAGATCTATAAAAATGCAGGGGGATTTTATCCCCGTGAGATTGTTGTTTGGATATTGAGAAATATCAACATCAACTTTTTTGGCAACCATATTGGGGAACAATTTGTTTTCAAGAAATATGATTTGTTTTAGAATAATATATTATTGGAAAACTAGAAGTTGTTTGGTTGAAGTTTTAAAAAATATCTAGAGATTGATTTAAAATTAATTGGGTTCTTGAAAACCTTGTTCAAGGAGCATTAAATGGCCTTGAAGACATATTGTTGAAGTTTCAGTCACAAATCGATTGTGATGACTTCCATAAACCAAAGAACCATCCAATATTTGGTAAGATGATTTATGTTGGCCCAAGGGTAGACCTAGGGTTCAACGCTTACAACAGTGCACCAAACAATCCCTAGCTACCAGCCCTTTCGGCAACACCTGCAAAGCAGATGAAGTCTCACCCGAGGTAGAGGTAGGGGTGGTTGTAGGACTCAGATGTTTTCAACCTTAACTGGGACACATATATGTGATTGTAACACCTTAACAGAGCTCTTAGCAGTTATAGTTCATTAATATTCAGTATTAGTTTACAGCACAGCTAAACCCTAATAATAGATCATCGCAGTATTCACACAGAGTCAATAGATTCAAGCACTAAACATACCAACATAGATCAGATCTAGCATTCATTCATATTATTCAGCACTAAGCTATCATATCAGATTCTTCTAAGCATATATCAATGCACTAAGAATTTAACCACATAAACAAGAGAAAAACCATAAAGCACAAAGCAACCACAATGTAGGATATACATGGTTCACCCCCACCCTGGGGCTACGCCCACCAACTCTTCTTCTTTATTTCTTTTTGTTAATCTTCTACATGCACAAAGCCATGATATCTTACTCTGCAAAGGACAAGAGATCTGCGTGCACTACGCGAGATCCTCCTTCCCTGAGCTACAACACAAAGCCTCTTCACAATCTCTTACAATCACTTTCACTTAGCCTTGACAATCTCACACAGTATGCACAAAGCATTTACAATCATCGCTTGCACTTATCATAGTACCAAAATCCTCTTCTCTGACTCTTTCTTACATCGCCTAGACTTCTATTTATGCATTACAAAGAGGGCCTAAACATGGGTAAACCCATGGGCCGACATCTCCATACCTGTTACATAAGCCCAAAACCCAAAAATCCCTAAAAAGGGGCCGAGATCCCGCGATATCTACTTTGAATTGCGCTCTACCTTCGACATCCTTCCGAAGTCCCAAAAATAGGTCAAACATGACCAAGGGTCCTAAAAACTTGGTCAAGGGCCAACAGGCCCCCAACACTCACCTGTGACTCATCCCGAGTCACTCTTGTCTGGGTAGCTCTACTTCAAAATCCTTGAGCTTGGCTCAATCTGCTTCGACCTGCTGTTGCGCCACGGCCTCCTGCTCGGCGAACTCTTTGATTACAGCTTCATTGATAGGTCCCTCAAAACGTTGTTCAGCTGCAATGACGACTTGCTCCAATTATGCTCCTCGGCCTTCAATCTCTGTGAACAGTTGGCAAGCCTCATCCTATATTGGTTGGAGCCTCTGACTACTTCCATGAATTTTATCTAGATGGTGTGGACCTGCTATTGAGCAGTGCGCTGTTCTTGGGATCGCTTCATCCTTTTGACTGCTGATAGGGGCTTCAACTGTGCATGTACTGTTTCTGCTTGCTACTTTACCTTCTGGATTTGTGACTCCAATTCCTTCAATTTAGGATCCTCAATGAGTCACTCATAATTTTGGGCACTGCGATCACTTAGTTGTTTACATTCCATGGTTTGAACCTTTATTCTCTCAACTGTGCTTTGAGCAGTTGCTTCTCTTTGATCCCGCACATCCTGTGGAGTGTTGGGCATTGTTCATAGCTCTAAGTATGTTATTCTTTGTTGAAGCTATTGGATAGCTTCCGTGAGCTGTGATACTTGATGATCCACTCGTTCTTCTACCTTTGGATCTAAGCCCATTACAGAGTGAAGTGCCATGTTGACTGCTTCTTTGACTCCAAGTTGTTCTACAAACAACTTCTCTTTTTCTTGCTTGACCTGTGCCCTCTCTTATTCAAAATTGGTTTGAAGGTCATCCTTCTCCTTTTGTGCAACCTGACATTACTCTACCATCTCGTCTTGGGCTTGTTTCAGGGTCTATGTGGCCTGGTCTTTAATATCTTGTGCTCAATGAAGGTCAGCTTTAGTTACATCATCTAGTCTGCGGAGTTGGGCAGGCTCATCTCCCAACACTTGTTCTTCTAATGGCGGGGGCGCAGTGGATACTGCGCGACTGGATTGAAGGGCCTATTGTACCCCTCTGAGTTCAACCTCGATATTGTCATACATCTCATCCTGCTTGGCTTCATGTTTTTGCAATATGTCCTATGAGGCATCTGCTACAGCTATGATGATGAATTCGAAGTCATCTACAGTGAGCACAGTCTGCATCTTAGTCAAGGTGGCTTTGGATTTCTTTCGGGAAGTGGTTTTCATGGGGGAAACCTTCCTTTTCTTCAAGGGATCAGCCTCGTCAACAGGATCCCTAGGCATTGTTACTTTGCCCTGCTTCTGCTAATCTTATTTTTCGTTGGTCTCTTCTTGATCTACTTCATCATCACCCCCTCGGCCAGGTGATACTGAAGCAGTTTCTTTCGATGCACTGCTCAAGTTTTGGACCTCTTCAATCTTCTTCCTTCTGTTGGGTCCAAGAGTATCCTTTTCTTCATGAGTGGTCTCTAGGCTACCAATTAATTTAGGTTCGGACATTTCTGCAGGGTCAGCAGGGATAAGGAGCTCTGCAGACCAGTCCTTGGTTATCTCTTCGAGGTCATCCTCTGTTAGCTTGTAGTATGGTTGAAGCTCTTCTTTATGCTCATCTGTGCACGCAATGATATAAATGAAGTGACGATCTACGCGGAACTTCATGACAGGTCAGAACCGATGTAGGGTTTTTGGTGTCATGCGAGGGACAACTTCGATAGCCCTCTTCGGTTGGAGATAATATGTATGAAAGAACTTTTTTGACTGCCATTGTTTTCCCATATCACTTGAGTACCAAAGCATGGTGAACTTCGCAGCGAGCGGCTTGAATGGCTCAATTTTCAGGAAGGTCGCACCTTCTGACATCCCCCAAGAAGTAAATGCAATGAGGATCAGGAGCCAGCTAAAGTGGAACTCATAGACCTGATCTTGAGCTTTGCGGTAGTCCAATTCTAGTTGGTTGACCAAGTACTTCACCCAGTTCATCTGGAGTCCTTCTACACATTTCCCGGCGAGGTCAACAATGAATCCTATGACCTGTGTAGGTCTGTCCTTTCTCATGAGATTTCCTGCGATCAGCTGGCAGGCCAAGCGCACTGAGCCATTCTATATGGAAGCTACCTTGTAGCCTCACATTCCCTTTTCTACATCGCCATATGTGTCTTTGATCTTCTATGCCAATGCGCAATCTGTAGCCTTCCCTGGGTAGAAGTCCTACAGGTCAGGTCCCTGCATGCTCAATCTGGTGATCCTATGAATCAGCGTCAGATCGACTATGATGTGTCGTTCTAGCCATAGGTAGCCTCCATGGTAGCAGAATAGCAAGAGCTTAACACAGGCATTGACCTCTTGGTGCCTTCCGAAATGTGGAATCCTCATCACATTCAAGAGAGTGTATTGCACGAGGTTCATAGTCCATGGTTGGGGGATTATTTTCGGTTTCTTCCCCTTCATCCTGGTCAAGTATTTGTAAGGAATGAGCATATTATGGTTCTTGAGGTCTCCTAGGTTGAAGTCATTGAAATTCAACGTCGCGATCTTATCCTGCTACGTTCTAGTTGCATGTATCCCCTTCGGGAGGTACGCAGTAACCATGTTGTAATCAAAGTCCCTCAGGACACTGTCACGACTCACCGTGCCAACCAGAGGTGGGATGTAGTCAGGTAGGATGGTCAGGATTAGCTTCATGTTTTCCAAGTGATCTCGGTGCTTGGTTCTCTTCTATATTGCCAGTCAGGATGGTCCAGATCCGTGAGTAGTCGATGGAGAGGCTTTCACTCCTCTCGTTGATGACGCTTGAATACCTACAACATTACTTTTTCATCCATGAGATCTATGAGAAATACTTCAATGGATTTCTCTGCGGCATTGAGATATTCTGAAATACACGCTCAATATTGGATAACATAGGTCAATAATGCAATAGAACATGTGTCAATCTCAATAAACAACACAGTAGCAATGAGTTGGCTAGGATACAATTCGCAAAAGTTTTTTCGGTGCAACATTCAACACACTAAGTAGGAAACGATGTAAGAGATCTCTCCAACGGACAAGAGGTCTTCATCAATGTGGTTATGTCCATTGCGGCATGGTCCCAATGGTTTGATAGAAATATTTATGGCCATAATTGTTGTTCTAACCATTTGGAGCGTCGGTATAACGGTTATAATGCCTTCAATGGCTATATTGCTTCACCAGTATTGCAAACCTTCCTTCTGCGAAGTCCCTTCTGGAACATTCTGCAGCTTTTCTATCTTTTCTCTCTTCTTACTAAGATTTCTATCCTTCTTCCCTGTGATGTTCGCCTCGGTATTCCTCTTTCCATTATGATTCTTATCTCCTTTTGGCATAGTAACTTCGTGTTTTTGAGATTCTTTCATAGGGTTAGAGAGTAATACTTCTTCTCTATCTGGGGTAGGTGCTCTACTTGTTTGTGAGTCTGCTTGTGTTCTTTCAACTTTGACATCCAATTTTTTGGTTCTAAATAGCTTTGATCTATTCTCATGTTCTTCAATCAAGTGCTCTATCCTCCTAGTCATGAAATATTTTAATTCTTGCTTCTTTTGCTCCAAGACTTCATCTTCTTTTTTTCTGGCCTGATCCTTTTCAATCCAAGGTTTTCCTATTAATATAGCAAATGGGGTGTTGTTCTCAATAAATTTAACAACCTCAAAATCTTCCTCTATCGAAGTT
Source organism: Picea mariana (assembly GCA_032191745.1). Classification (NCBI taxonomy): domain Eukaryota; kingdom Viridiplantae; phylum Streptophyta; class Pinopsida; order Pinales; family Pinaceae; genus Picea; species Picea mariana. The sequence continues at coordinate 83,506 of JASDQU010683258.1, forward strand.
CCATGAGCACTCATAGATATCTGGGTGAGTCTTCCACACAGGGTTATCAACTTTCCTCTAAATAATCCTATTCCTCCCAATGAAGGAATCATAACAGGCTTTCCTAAAGTTTCCAAATTCTTTCTATCATGATATTTACCTGTGTTTCTTCATCCATGGCACAGTCAATGTCGAAGTCTCTTATACTTTCTTTTGTGTGCTCTTTTCCTTTGAATATCTATGACAAGTTTACATTATTTTGATCATTCAGGGTTTCTTTCATTTGTAGCAAGACATTCTCTGATTTTTTCTGGGGTTCTATCATGGTCTCAGTTTCTTGACCTCCCTTAGCATTTTCTTGTCTCATATTCATTCTGTCAAGCTTAGAAATCATTCTAGGGCAATCTAAAACTTCATGATCCATATCTTTGCAACAAAGACAACTAGGTCTTCTACCAGGGCATTCCTTGGCAATATGTCTCGGTCTTCTGCAACTGTAACAAAGGGTTAATCCTCACTTTCTTTTAAATGATCCCCAGCCTTTCTTGTATTGTGCACTAGGATCATAGTAGCTAACATGCAAAAAATTCTTTCTAGAATCATGCATCCATTTGTTAGTCCAAACATTCTTTCTATGCATAGGAATAACATATCTTTCACTATTATTATCAAATCTACTCATATCAAATCTTCTTTCATCTAGTTGTGCCCTACTTTTCAAGCTAGGATAAAATTTATCAAACATACCTAGATCCATACTTTTGAAACAAAAATTTCCACTTATCTTACCTTTTCAATCAAACCTTTTTATTGTTCTTACCTTTCTCAGAGCACAAAGCTTTAAGATCTTACCTATTTTCTTCATATCTGACTCTTCTTCTTAGCACAGAGCTTCACAAGTCAATTAGACTACTGCGCTCTAAAGAAGCAGATCTATGCACGGAGCTTTCTTTCCTTCATTTCCCAGCAATCACAGTTTCAGGTCCCGACACCAGAACCATTTGTTGGCACAGGGGTAGACCCAGGGCTCAACGCTTACAACAACTCACCAACAAAACCCTAACTACCTGCCCTTTCGGAAACACCTATGAAGCAGATGAAGTCTCACTCGAGGTAGAGGTAGGGGTGGTTGCAGGACTCAGATGTCTGCAACCTTAGCTAGGACACATATATGTGATTGTAGCACCTTAACAGAGCACTTATCAGTTATAGTTCATTAATATTCAGTCTTAGTTTACATCGCAGCTAAACCCTAATAATAGATCATCGCAGTATTCACACAGATCTAATAGATTCAAGCACTAAGCATACCAACATAGATCAGATCTAGAATTCATTCATATTATTCAGCACTAAGCTATCATATTAGATTCTTCTAAGCATATATCAATGCACTAAGCATTTAAACACATAAAAAAGAGAACAACCATAAAGCACAAAGCAACCACAATGTAGGATATACGTGGTTCACCCCCACCCTGGGGCTACGTCCACCAACTCTTCTTCTTTATTTATTTCTGTCAATATTCTACATGCACAGAGCCATGATATCTTACTCCGCAGAGAATAGGATATATGTGTGCACTCCATCAGATCCTCCTTCCCTGAGCTACATCACAAAGCCTCTTTAGAGTCTCTTACAATCACTTGCACTTAGCCTTGCCAATATCACACAGTATGCACAAAGCATTTACAATAATCGCTTGCACTTACAATAGAACCAAAAACCTTTTCTCAGACTCTTTCTTACATCACCTAGACTTCTATTTATACATTACAAAGAGGTCCTAAACATGGGTAAACCCATGGGCCGACATCTCGATACCCGTTACATAAGCCCAAAACCCAAAAATCCCTAAAAAGGAGTCGAGATCCCGCGATCTCCGATTTGACTTGCGCTCCACCTTCGATAGCCTGTTGAAGTCCAAAAAATAGGTCAAACATGACCAAGGGTCCTCGAAACTTGGTAAGGGCCAAAAATTTCCCTGGCAACTCCATCATTGAAACTCTAGATTTTAAAGAAAGATGTCCTGTCAACTCCACCAAAAAGATTCAATAATTTCAAGAAGATCTATATGAAGGTTCATACAAGGAGTTTCTTTCATGTTGTGATGAAATTTTTCCTTCCCATCAATCCCAACAAAAAATTTTCAAGCTACAATAAAGGGAGAAGGTACCCAAAGAAAGAAACAGTTGCACATAATTCCACTCAATTTGCAAGGAGAAGTTCATCCCTTGCCAGATATTTCCATGGACAAGTTTCGCATGTTCTTCAAAAATACTTCGAAGGATGCAGAGAAACATTTGGTTAAGTTTGATATTTATTTTGATGTTTATAGTGTGTTTGAAGATGATTTTGCATGCCGATTATTTATCTTAACTGTAAAGGAAGATGCTAGTGAATTTTTTTATTCATTTCTGTCTGGAACTGTCACTAGTTGGGATGTATTGGAAAATTTATTTGTTGATAAATATTTCCCAAGGAAAGATCCATCTTATCTTTTCTTGAAGTTTTTTGAAATTCATATGAACAAGGAAGAGACAGTCAAATCTTTCACTTTCATACTTATGAAAGTTCTTAATGAGATTCCTCAAGAAATGTTTCCAAACGATGTCATTATTTTTAGTCGTTATGAAAATTCCTTACTTGTGAATCTAATATTTTTATTGAAGCAAGAGGGAAAGTGCAACTGGAAATAGTCAATGTAGTGATCTCAATTCATTGAAAGATACATTCATGAAACCGGTTCTAATCTATTAAAATTCCCAATATTTTTCCAAGACAATGGAGGAATGGATTTTGAAGAAAATTTTGATAAAATATGTGAAAAAAAACATTTCAAAACTTGTTCTTGAAAAAAAAAAATGAGAACTCTAAATTTTTTATTCAAGAAGAATACCATCCTCTACATGCTCCATTGGAGGTAAATTTTGACCTCTCTGTTAGAAATAATAGGTGTTCTTGTTTCACTGAATACAATATCTCAATATTGCGAGCCAACCATAGGCATAAATGCCACCCCCGAGCACCTTAACCTTGGCAGACATAATAATTCTGGAAACAAATCCTAGAACAAATAGCCAACCAAGGTAGCGTACCTCTCTCTAGAGCTAGTGTACCAAACAAAAATTACAAACAATAACCAAGCATAAAGTCCAACCATAATCAAAGACCAAGTCACCGTTGTTGCGGTTGTAGTTCTCCTCCATTCATGTGCACCACTTATCCTTATACAGTTGTGTGAGTGAGTGTGACAAATGATCTCTAGCACCCTCTATTTATACTACTCCAAATCACCTAACTGGGTCGACTTCTCTTCCTGGAGGATAATAACTCAATATTAATTATTCTCTTGAGTTGACTTGTCTTCTAGGGTTATTATCCAATGTTTTAGGGTTTCTCTTGCTTCCCAGAATATACTAGTCTAGTCAAAATTTACACATAGAGTTTAATACCTCCCGTAGCTACAATAATATCAACACTCCCTCCTAGGTAGGGAGGTATTAAAGGAAATGGTCTTGAGCACAAACAGACCATTCAACTAGTAGCATCAACATAGCCACATAGCCTATATCATGATCAAATAACGAGCACCAACATCATTATCCAACAAGATAATCGCCATGGAAATTAGAACAATGTCATCCAATGGAACACAACTGTGTCCGTTCATAGTATTATACAACTACTATCCAATGGTACATAACCATTCCTATTATCACATTGCCACTAACCAATGACACACATTCACTACCAATGTATCACATCCACCACAATAGCATATGACTACTTTTCAGAGACATACAGTCTCTACAACAGTCATATCATTTGATATCAACCTATATAAACAATATCATGATACAAACTGAGTCATTTGGGCCATTATTCCACTAACATCTATGAGATCTGGAAGAGAATCTGCCCTCAGAAAGGTAAACACCAATCATGGGTTATCTGGAATATTCTTCCTAAGCATAGAAGAATAATTGTCCTTGATTTCTGAAACATGGACCATTCAACCTAACTGGGCCATTCTTATGGCACTAATCAGAGTGAAAATTGGAGATAATGAGTCTTCCCTAGGGAATGATTGTCCCTGATTGTTGAACCTAGACCATTGACCTAACTAGGCCATTCTTCTAGCACTGATCATAGTGCAACCTGGAGAGAATGTGTAACATCCTAAGCCACCCCCAGGTCGGGTTATGCTACTTCAAGCCCACTTTTGGACTTTTTTTGATTTATGATCTAACTTTTAATTAATAAAGATACATGAAATATTCACATGCATAGATCAAGATTCATGCTACAACATAAAATAAATGACCCTTATGTCATGCACAGCACTACCCAGCAAGCATGCATAATATAGATATGAATTTCATAGATAAATAAATACATAGCGGAAATAAATATACAGGTAAATGAAACCACAAGGGAGAGCACTTATCTTTAATTAAATGAATCACCAACTAGTTGCAGATCAAGGAAATTTGTTGGCACAGGGGCAGACCCAGGGTTCAATGCTACAAGAGCGCACCAACAAAACCCTAACTACCGGCCCTTTCGGCAACACTTGCAAAGCAGATGAAATCTCACTAGAGGTAGAGGCAGGGGTGGTTGCAAGACTCAGGTGTCTGCAACCTTAGCTGGGACACGGATCTATGATTATATCGCTTATAGAGCACTTAGCATCGATCATTCATCAATATCCAGTCCTTATTATACTTCGCAGATAACACAGAGAATCGCAGTAGTCACTTAGATCTAAGGTAACTTAGCACTTAGCAACAGTAAACAGGTCAGATCCAGTAGTTCAGCACTAAGAATATTCATACATATCAGATCTACTATGCATACACATCTAATAATAACAAAGCATAAATATATCCATCTAAATATATCAAAGCACTTAGCAAAAGCAGAGATAAGCATGACAAGTCAAGGCATAAAGCATAACACACATGTTTATGTGGTCCACCCCCACCCTGGGGTTATGCCACCAAATCTTCTTCTATATTATCGTCGGCCAATCAGTTACAAGCACAAATCGGTAGGAACCCTTACTTCGCACAAGACAGAAGATCTGCGCAGCCCGCTAGATCCTTCTTCCTTTCCTTTCATCACAAAGCCTTCTATATCTTCACACAGGGACTTGCACTAAGCTCTGCAAGTCTATATAGAATGCACAAAACTCTCGATCACATAGATCCCTTCTTGGCACTTAGCCTATATCACATAGATACAATACAATCCTCTCCTACTAGATGCCTATGTGTCTATTTATACATACAAAATGGGCTTAAGCATGGGTAAACCCACGGGCCGACATCCCTTTCCCATTAAATTATCCCAAAACCCAAAAAGGGACCCAAAAGTGGGTCGATATTCCTTGATCTCTGCTTCGTCTAGCGCTCCATATTCGACAGGCTGTCGAAGTCCCAAAAATGGTCAAATATGACCAAGTAACTTCAAAACTTGGTCAAAGGCCAACAGGCCCCCAACACTCACCTGTGACTCGTCCCAATTCATTCTGGTCTGAGTAATTCTTCCTTGAATGCCTTGAGCTTGGCTCGAGCTTCTTCGACCTGATGCAATTCTACTGCCTCTTTCTTAGTGAACTCATGGATGAGTGCATCATTGACTAGTCCTTCTAGGCGTTGTTCTGTTACACTCACAACTTGTTCAAGTTCTACTCCTTGGCTTTCAACTTCAGTGAACAGTTGGCATGCCTTCTCTTGCACTGGTTGAAGTCATTGAGAGACTTCCATCACTTTGGTCTAGATCGTGTGGATCTGTTGTTGGGTCGTGCATTACTTTGGAAACCTATTCATTCTTTCGACTGGTGATAAGGCCTTCAGCTACGCTTGTAACCTATCTGCATGTTGCTTTGCTTCTTGGAGCTGCGACTCGAATGTTTGTAACTCTGGATTCTCCATGAGGTTTTCATAAGTTTGAGTCCTCCTAGAGCTCAGCTGCTTGCATTCCTAAGAAAGGGCTTTCATTCTGCCAACTGCGCTGTGAGCATTTTCCTCTCTTAGGTCTCTGATTTCTTGAGGAGTCTTGGGAACAGTGTGAAGTTCCAGGTCTGCGATGCGCTGCTGCATCTATTGTATCACTTCTTCAAGTTGTGCCACCTGCTGTGGAATTCATTCTTCAGCT
>JASDQU010683258.1:90729-103732 GCA_032191745.1 Picea mariana
ATTATATCTCCGCTCTCATTTCGTGCCGAAAATAATCCGGATCAAGTTACAAGAGTTTATTATGAATATGAATCCATAGCCCAATGAAGAAGGAATTTGGTCTGATTCTGGTGTTCTCAAAAACCCACAAGAGGTCATTTTCCCACAGTTGGAGCTGGTTATTGATCAAAAATTTGGTCACCCTGATTTTTCACTCTTTGGAATAATAAAAAAAATGATATTTGGAGAAGGAAATTTTGAACGATCATAAGCTCATGGTGTATCCGTCAATCTCAGCTTCGTCATGCATTTCACGAAATCAAAATTTGAGTCTATATGCCCTAGATACTCTAGTTTTTTCCAACTACACGATCTGCCATGAAAGATCATGCCTTCCATGTGCACCATAGTTGATTTAGTCTCGGGATAACTTTCATAGTCTCGAGAATACGTTCATATTCCCTTCATCTCATATTCTCATAATTTTCATTATTTACTCACACTTATGTTCTAATTTTTACTGTACACACTCTTCTTACACTCTCCCTTACTTAGTTTATTCTTCTTACACACTCCCTTATTTAGTTTTTTATATTTAATCATTCCTCATGGGATTCCACACTTAATTTCCCATATTCCCTTCCACTCTCGATCCCTCTCCATACCACGTGGATCCCCTTCCTAATCCCCTCAACTCTCTTATTACTCCACACTCCTATTGTCTCTTAGTCCTGATCTTGATTCCCTTTCCCCCTCCTCACTCATCACTCCATACCTCGTGGGATTACACTCCACTCCCTACCCCATGGGATTACACTCCACTCTCACCATCACTTCCTACCCCATGACCCCGCCATATCCACTGACCCACCACAGTCCTCACTTCACTCACTCCTCACTCCCATCATACTCTCCCTTAATATATTTCCCAAATTTGTATTATCATTTAAGATTCAACCTATAATACAAAGACATGTGGAAACCAATCATATCAAGACACATGGCATCCTATCATGATGAGACATGTGGCATCCTGAGCATCTTATCACACTGAGACATAAGTCGTTGACCGGGTGATGATTGGGTGACAAAAATTTAACTAAGTCATGAATTTTCCTAAGGCACAACCTCCATAAGCTCTTGTGTTTCATCTTAATGATATGAAAGTATTTACAATATAAACACTAAATTATCTATCACCACAATGCATGTGGTACTAAAGAGGTGGAATTTAATCAAAGGTTAATATTGATCCATAAATTAGATCGACGATTATTGAGAACCGATCTTCTGGAGCTCATAAATCAAGATCTAAACATTCGTTTTGGGAAAACCATACCTTGTTGGTAAGGTAATTCAAAAAGAAAAAAAACATACAATGGGATAGGTTTCAATGGCTAAATTTGGTCACAATTTCTCTAGAAATTAAAAGAACAGTCAACTATTATTCATTATTTGCTAAGAAATGTGTTTGGAACCTTGATTCTCGAGGCTATAAGTTGAGATCCAAAAATACAAATTACATTCAAGAGGACTCATTGAAATTCTAGAATGATGAAGATTTCTCCTGGAATGGTTTCCATGGCTAATAAGTCACTTATCATGCTCATAAAATTAAAACATGGTCCACCTTTTTAAGGAAGTCAACTTTAAAATTTGGAAATAAAAGTTGATTAAATAACTTTTATTAAAGATGAAATGGGTCCCACTTGGAGGCAAGAATTTCAATGACATAAACTAATTAATGAGAATTCAATAAATAATTAATTAAAGTGATTTACTCCAAAAAGGAAGCATGTGGAAAGTTCTAGAAGGACAAAACCCTTACTTAAGCAAACATTTCAAGAAAGCATTGGGAGCAGATTTAAAAGGAGGATAGCACCATCAAAGCAAAGGTTCATATTATAAAGGGTTGATATAATCAATATAGAATTGTTCATCCATCAGTATGCATCCAGGTCTTTGATCAGCAAATAAAGTTCTCCATTTTTTCTTACTTCTTCTTCTATGAAATTTATCTCAAAGCTTTTTGTTTGTATATCAGAAATCAAGCATAAGGTTGAGTTTTGAGTGTTACTTTCTCTTATTCTTCAAAGTCTCTTCCTAAAAATATTATAGGAGTATTTTACAGCCATATATATGGTTGGTAATATAAGCCAAGGTTATCTAAATTATTCATGGAGGTTTAGTCCTTGATTTTGGCAAGATTTGTTGATGAGCATTAGTCAATTGGTTTACTGAAATGCTTTGTAATGTTGAATATATTTTATGAAACTCCATAGAGAACTACTTCAGGGTATAAAATTAATGATTTCTAAAGATTTGATATTTTTAAGTCTAATATTTTTGGAGTATGCCCACCAAATTATTTTCAGTTTTGAATGCAATACTCATTTAAAGTTATCTAGAATGATCAAAACCATTTCACTCTTTTTCTTGTGAGAAAATATGGATGCATCTTCTACTTGAATGTGTTTCAGAGGGATGTTATAACAAAGTTGAGCACATAATTATTTTTATATTGAAACCTTTCATTATCTTTTTATTGTAAAGAAAGTTGTTTGGTCCATTTCCAAGTAAATGTTGTACTCAAAGAGAAATTTGGTTATCAATAACCATTTTACATACAAACTAAAGCAATAAAGATTTAGGTTTTGTATTTTAGAATTCTACCATTTGACAGCCCAATCCAAGAACATCAAGCCATATCTTTCAGACTAAAACAGCGGAGTACCACCTCTATAAAATCGCAGGGGGATTTTATCCTAGCGAGGTTGTTGTTTGGATATTGAACTATATGAACATCAACATGAGTCTATAGGCATCATCTCCCACCTTTTCCAATGCCTCAACAGGACCACACCGCATAGCCTTAATATTCTTACTAGGACCTTATGGCCTTTCCTTATTCATTTGTAACCATACTTAGTCTCCCACTATGAATGTTCTCTATGTTTTGTGTTGGTCATGTCTATCCTTGTACTTTTCATGTGACTTTTGTGTGTCTCTTGTACTTGCAAATGGATATTCTTGATCTTCTCAACATTTTTTTCTACTTTTAATGCATCTCATGTGGGGTCCTACTTGAATCCTCCTTGTTTTCCATATACAACATCTAAAGGTGAAGGTGGAAAATATCCAAAGAAAATTTCAAAAGGTGACTTACCGGTAGAAGTGTGAATTGCTCTGTTATAAGACTATTGTATATAGATCATATTTTCATCCCAAATATTTGGATGCTTTTGATTGTAACCCCTCAAAAGTTTCACAAAATTCATGTTGACTACTTATGTCTGACCATCTGTCTATGGATGGAATGTTATAGACCTCTTAAACTTAGTGTCCATATTCTCCCACAATGTAGTCCAAAGTGTACTGAGAAATTTGGTATCCATGTCTGAGATGATTCTCCTTGGTGTCCCAAAGTGCACCCAGATTTGTTCAAAGAACTTGTTTGTTACTTCTTATATATTGATGGTATTTTTAGAAGGCATGAGAATATAGATCTTGTTGAACCTATCAACTGCAAAAAATATATAGACATGTCCCTTCCTAGTTGTTGGTAATTGTCCCATAAAATCCATTGAAATGCTTCCCAAAGTTCGAGTGGGTACAATAAAGGGATAGTATAAACCTTGCTTCCTATTGTTGGGCTTGTTGGTACAACAAAGTATACATCCTATAATATAATGTACTACATCTTCTTAAATATTGGGCTAGTACACATACCTCTGTAAGTTGGAAATTGTCTTCCCAACACCAAAATGTCCTACAACCTTAGAGGTGTGAGCCTCTTTGACAAGTTACAATCATTCACCTTTAGGGACATAGAGCTTTTCGATCTTGTAGAGTAAACCATTCTAAAAATTATAGTCGGTATTGTTGTCACCTTCTTATATATGAATCTGGCCATGTAGCTATTGAAACACCTCCTTGAATTCCTCATCTTTTGTTTCTATGCATCATGGGTAAAAGGCTCCACGTGCATCAAAGTTCCCAAAGTTGTAATCTTGGATGTGGGTGGCCTCGAAATCATGTTTTCCAACTTTTTTGTGTTTACCTTATTATACTTGATGACTAGATGAAATTATTTTAAGAAACTCGTCCATTTGTAGTGTCTAGTTTGTTCTAACTTATTATAGTCCTATAAACACTAAAGCGATTAGAGATCTTTGTGGATGATGTTATCCTATCCCATCAAATAGTGCTTCCAATTTTTAACATCTTGTACCAAGGCATAGATATCCTTGTCATAGGTAGGGTACTTGAGGACCACCCCATGAAATACTTTAGAGTGATAGCAAAGAAGCCTTCTTCCCTACATCAGAACTGCTCCCATGGCATACCCACTTGCATCTGTCTCTACTTCGATGGGCTTATGAAAGTTGGAAATGCAAGAATCGGTGCTTAAATTATCTTTCTTTTCAACTCATAAAAAGCATTCTATTGATTCTTCCCCTACTCAAAACTCTTAGTGTTGTTGTTATTGCATGGAGTCATGCAGCTATTGTTGGAAATGAAGCTAGAAAATTCAACAACTATTGTGTTTCCCCAACAAAGATCCTAAGTTATGTGAAATTTGTAGGAACTTTCCATTTCATGATGGACTCCATCTTGGAGGGATATATCTTGAGCATGCTTCCATTGATCACATACCCCAGATACACCAAAGATTACTAAGAAAACTCACATTTATTGATATTGGCCAGTAGTTGGTGCTTCTTCAAGATCTCTAACACCTACATAAGATCTGAGATGTGTTCCTCCCATGTAGCACTATAAACCAATATATCATCCAAATAAATAATAACACATGAATATAGATAAGGGCATAAAACATCATTCATTAGTATCATAAATGTAGTTGGTGTGTTTCATAAACTGAATGGCATAAACAACCACTCATGCAAACCATGCCTTGTCTTGAAGGCATTCTTCCAAGTATATTCTTATTTGACTTGTACCTAGTGATATCATKATTTMAAATCTAGCTTAGTGAATTACTTAGCATGCTTCAGTTGGTCCAACAGATCATCAATATTAGGCAAAGGGCATCAATTCTTTAGTGCAATCTTGTTCAATGCCGTATAATCTATACACATTCTCCAAGTCCTATCCTTCTTGGGAAAATTTATGATGGGTGGCCCACAAGGTGAGMTACTTGGTCAAATCACACCCTGTTGTAACAACTKTTATGACTTCTTCTTTACTTTGTTTGCTTCCAGAATGGACTATCTAAATTACCCAATATTCAGCAAGGGGGAGTATGGCAATAATTGGATTTCATGCTGCAGTTCCCTCTTATGTGGTAGCCCTTTAGACTACTGGAACACTCCCCTTGTGTTCCTTTATAAACTCCTAAAATTCATGTTTATGTTCCTTAGTACACCCTCCCAGGGATATCTTTAATTTTAACGATTCTTTACCAGACTAATTTTCCCTTAGGAAAAGTAAAACATATTTCTTACTGGAACTAATCAACTTTTTGTCTTGGTTAGCACTTACTAGTGAGATATTTGACTTGCCTTTATGTGAATTGATGATGTAGGAATTATGATACTTGATTATTTGATATTGGTTGGCTCTCTGCATGAATATTTCATTCCTTATATATATGTAGGGGTTCCCAAACACTACTCTAGATATGTCAAGAGGTACTACATTCAATTCCACCTCATCAATAAAATCAACACTTGTAGAAAATTTAATCTTACATAGTTTTGTTACCTTGATATTTTCATCTTTGTTTACCCATCCCAATGGATATGGGATAGTATGATCATGAATCTCCAATCCAATATTGTCGACTAGATATTCTGATATGATATTATCCTTTGAACCGAAGTTTAACATAGTGTCTATATTGATCTTCCTTACCTGAATCTTGATGTGGAAGAGTTTGGTCATCTCCTTCTCTTCCTAGTGATGAAGGCTAATCGGATTCATCTCCTTCTACATTCATGTGCATACATTCTGTTGAGGGGTCCTAAATCCCTTTAACTTGACAGCAGGAACCAAACCCACCACGAAGGCCCAATTACACTCTGCAGCATTTGATGATGTAATGGTTATCTAGATATTTCAATCCAGTCAATTTATTGATGGGCTTTACGTAGTGATTTACGGAATATCTTCTTATGAAAATTCCTCCTTCAGTTTAAACATTATCTTTTTGTATTTTATTTTATTATATGGGTCTGATAAAAATATGTGTGTTGGTATAAAATAGATGGTAAAAGGGTGGGATATTAACTACTAAAGAAGGTTAATCTTGGGATAACCCTTGTGCTCAAGCATGCAGACAAAGATATTGACACATGTGACAAGCCTAGTACTAATACATTAACTTGCTGGTATTTCAATTATTGACTGAGATACATGTTAAGTTTTGACCTATTATTAGGTTTCTTTTCAATTTACTAGATAACAATAGCATAGGTAGGATCACTGAGAAAAACACAATCACAAGATACACAACATTTATCCTAAGAAACCCTCATGGGGAAGAAAACCTAGCAAAAACTTCCTTAATATAGATAGCCAATACAATGCCAAGACAATAAACTAAACATTAGAAAATATCCAACACTGAGCAATGTGCCTCTCTCTCTTCCTTATTCCGACAACTGGAAACTACATCCTCCTTCAAACTTGCGCACTATATGAGTGAGCTAAGTGAGTTTGAAAATGAATCATTGGCTTCCTTTATTTATACAAACTAGCAGGTGCTAAAAAGGTGTCTCTTCGCTAGGCAGGTCCAACTTGTCTTTTTGAGTGGTTAAAACCACTTTAATTAGCCTAGGGGCCGACTTATCAATTTTCATAATATAATTAGGGTTTGGCCAATCCGCAAAAAGGGATTTGGTCAATTATAATGCCCGACATGATGAATCCAAAAAAGGGGATTTTATCTGTTAATGAATGACTCAAATAATAATAATAATAAGTAGAATACTCTTTGCAGTTACAATATTTCAACACTCCCCCTTAACAAGAAGGGTATTCTAAAGACACAACTCAATATAGCATCATCGGGAGAGAGAGAGAGGGCAGCAACATCAACATCATCTGGAACACTAACTAGCATATATATAAATCATCGGAATTTTTTCTCATCATCATCATTCACAGCATGGAGTTGGAGTAGCATCATCATCCTCATCAGCATGAGGCTAAAGTAACATCATCATCATCTTTAGCGTGAGGCTAAAGTAATATCATCAACATCTTTAGCATGAGGCTAAAGTAACATCATCATCTTCAGCGTGAAAGCTGAAATAACATCATCATCATCATCTTTATCAAGAAGCTAAAGTGGCATCATCATCATCATATTTGGAAAGAAGATTAAGTGGCATCATCATCATCTTCATAAACATGGATTAGTATAACACTAACACATCATCATCAATAACAGCACAAGGCTGATACAACATCAACAACAGCAATATCACAGCACAAAGGTTGGAGCATCATCAACAACAATAGCATCACAGTAAGAAGGTTGGAGCATCATCAACATCAGCACTAGGCTGGAAATCTTCAGCATGAAATTGGCATCTCATCAACATTAGCACGAGGCTGGAAATATTCAGCACAAAGTTGGCATCTCATCAACATCAGCACAAAACTGGAAATCTTTAGCATGAGGTTGGCATCACAACAACATCAACATGAGGTTGGAAATCTTCAGAACTGGGTTGGCATCACAGCACGAGGCTGGCATCACAACAACATCAGAATGAGGTTGGAAATCTTCAACACTAGGTTGGCATCACAGCACGAGGCTGGAATCACAACAACAACAGCATGAAGATGGAAATATTTAGCACTAAGCTGGCATCACAACAACATCATCACGAGGTTGGAAATCTTTAGCACTAGGTTGGCATCACAGCATGAGGCTGGCATCACAACAACATCAGCACGAAGCTAGAAATCTTCAGCACTAGGCTGGAATCACAAAATGAGGATGGCATCACAACAACATATTTTGGTACTCTAACATATCCAAAGGACCTGCCCAAGAATCAAAAATATTCCCTAGGATATGAAATCCTAATGGAGCTACCATGTGGTACTCTGGAAGACCCAAAGGATCTACCCAGGAATCATAAGATTCCCTAGGATATAAAATCCTAATGGAGCTACCACTACTAATTAGGATACCGTAGTATCATCAGCACTACTCCCCTTTTCGAGGGAGGTCCTTTTGGACTATACCAAGCTTGTCTCGAAAGTGCTCAAACTTTACACCAGACAGAGGCTTGGTCAACACATATGCAACTTGTTCATTTGTGCCAACATATTGGAGTTTTATGGCTCCTCTTTGTATCATATCATGAATGAAATGATATTGGATATCTATGTTCTTCAATTCATCATGGAACACATCATCTTTATATACCTATGGTTATCACATAGGATCACGGTGGCTTCCATCTCCAGATCAAATAGATCTGTCAACAACATCTGAGGCCATATGGCTTCACAACTGGCAGAACATGCAACAATTTATTTTGCTTATGTTGTGTTGGGAGCAATGTTGGATTTCTTCCTACTCTGCCATGAGATCATGGCAAACCCCATAGTGAAACAACATCCTGAAGTGATCTTTCTATCAAAGACACTTCCAACTCAATCTGAATCAGTATATCTATACAATCTAAAGTCATGATCTCTAGTATAACAGAGAAAAAAATCCAACGTACCCTTAAGGTATCTCATCATATGTTTTGCAGCAACAATGTGAACACATCTGGGTTCTACCAGATAATGACTCAAGGTGTTCACAACAAAACATATATCTGGCCTGGTATTCGTTAGATACATCAATGAACCAATAATTTGTCTTGTATAGAGTAGCATCAACCAATTCTGATGAGGTATCTACTAGGAGATTTAACTTCATTTCCATGGGTGTGTACATGGATTTACATTTCAACATGTCAAACCTCTTCATTATTTTAACTACATACTTCCCTTGGTTAAGGAAGATCTTCTTTGCGTTCTTCCAAACTTCAAGACCTAAGAGATAATGGATTAGGTCTTCCATCAAACTTTGTAGCAAGCTTCTTCTGCAATCTATGATGAGCTTTTCTTCATCTTGTCAAGAATACATCATCTACATATATTAGAAACAATATAACTGGCTCATCCTTCATAACCTTGAAGTAAAGGTTAGAATCAACTTTACTCTTGGTAAAGCCCAAGCTCTTCAAGAAATTGTCAATTCTTCCATACCAAGCTCTAGGAGCTTGCTTCAACACGTACAGAGCTTCCTTCTACCAGCAGACATGAGTCTTTCTATCTTTAATACTCAAATCAAATTTTCTAATTACATTGTACCAGTATGGTATGCTTGCTCAGCTGCAACTCAATCTGCATAATCATGTGCTATCTCTATGTGATTTCTGCAAAGCACTATCCGTCTCATTTCCTAAGAGTATGTCCTCTCCTCTTTCTAAAATAGATCCTTCTAGAATTGGGACTCTGCACCTGCAGTTTCTTTGACGCTAAGAATGATTGCTTCATCCTCACTGTGGCTATTAAAATCTGTGAGTAACTCCTCTTATATATCATGGAAACATCTTCATCTGAAACTGAGAGTGGCTCAATAACTGATACTGAAGGTAGCTCTTCTTCTTTCATGGAGGAAACTCTATATTTTATTGTAGTCATGTCCCCATGACACAACTAATGTAATGCACCAACTACCATTCAATTTAAATATGGGGATTGATCCCCCTACATCTCATATTATATATGAATCATGGTTGTTCTGGTTGTCTTCATAAATAATGGAATTATGTCTCCAATTACTGGAGTAAGTGTCTCGTCATAGTCTTCTCCCTCTTGCTGGGAGAATCCTTTGGACACACATCATACTTTGTACATCTACAACATACTTGATCTGTTTAAATCAATCTTAGAAGTCAATAATGACTTCTCTTCTAGTCTCATGGAAGAATCCATATCCTAGTCTTTCTGATTGGCTTCCTTCTCTGTCACTGAAACAAGGGAATATTCCCATGGGATTTCATATCTCCTAGAAGTTTCTAAAGCTACGATCTAGTCTTCTCATGGAATTTGTCTCCTAGTCCTGGAAGTTGTCTCTTCATCTGATCCTTTCTGAGATCAGGCTTATTCTTGATTTCTTTTGAGTCTACAAGGACTACATCATATCTTATGGGGTATACTTGGTGTTGAATACCAAGTCTAAATATGAAAAGATGAGTCAAACTTCAGATGAATTCGGCCTCTTGTCAAGGTGGCTTCATTATCTTTTGAACAAGTCTAATGTGAGTTCTTGTTCTAATGTTCAGTCATCTTTGGAGCCTTCTGCTCTTTATAATCAATATACATATGAGATACTCTAGATCTCAAAATATAGCTTCTTCTCCATCTTCTTTAGTACATGAATGTATATGGTCATGTACATAGTCTGCTTCATGTCTCATCTAATATGTTTCCTTCTGCAACCTTCACTATAGATTCCTCGAGGTTATCACCTATGACCTGAAACAAGGTCAACAAAACAACAAGCAAGAATAATACTCTTTTGATAATAGTAAATAAAACCATAGCACGAATAATCATCATAGTAGCTCCTTTAGAAGTTATCACTTGTGACATGTCTGAAACAAAGATCAAAAGTAATAAATACAATATGAAATGAGGTCAAAATTCTTCTAGTGTTGTGATCAAACATTCCTCCATGGTAACCTGGAACCAACACAAGAAGTTTCTCCTAGAGGAGATGTTAGTTGTATTTGGTAAATGATTACATTAAGCATTTATCTCAATATGCTCACATGCTACCAAGTATAATACTTTTCAAACACTGCTTTCTCAACTATAGTGTTTACTTGTAATGGTGTCATTATCAACTTTTCATGTGCAACTTTGAATATTATCGACTTAATTAATCAAACCTGGAACCTAGAGTCTTGTCCTCAAGAATGAGTGTGTTGCTTTTCTTCCAAGTCTCCTTCACTCAAGATGGCAAGTGCTTTCTTCAACCTGTCTTCTATACTAAGACAATATGATATCTTGACATAAATTTGGGTTAGAGAATAAACTTTATGATATCAAATTTAATCCATCTAATACCTTGACTTAATTTTGACCAAACGTTAGTATGATGGTCATAGCTTCAATATGCAACCTGGATTAAAATAATGTCATAACAAATAGATGCATATCAGAATAATCAAACCTAGGTTATATTATTTCTCTGAATGTGTTGGATCTTGAGATCCTTATGGATCTATGGAAATAGATCCCTTGATCCAAGTGGATATTGGTGGCCACCTACCTTTTCCAACTGGCTCAAAACAGTTTTCTGGCAATTTTGGTAATTTACTATTTTTAACTATTTTTAACTTTTGGGGCCATTTTGAGGCCCTAAACGAAGTTTTTGGGAAAATGGGGAGAAATATGATATTTCCTTCAATATTTCCCCCAAAATAAATCTATTCAGCGATACCTTTCTAATGGGCTATCATGCACCTAAAACGGAGATCATATGCAAAAGTTACGACCCTGGGAAGTTGATGTACTAACTTACCCAAACGGGGCCCACATGACTTTTGGCACTTCATCTCCTAGTGTTAGGTTTATGGATGTCTAGGGTTTTTGGAATTCTTTTTTATTGTAAAAAGTCCTTCAGAGCCTCATTGTAATCATCTTCTTGTGAATGCGAGTAGCCATTGCATCTCTTCTTAGAGATAAGTTGCCACCATTCTAGCTAGTCTTTCACTCTGTATTTTTACAGTCTCTGTACATTTCTTTCATTAATAGAAATCATGTATTATTATATATCTGTTTTTATGGTTGCATCTCTAATACATTTATGTTATATTATCGAATATATGTGATATCTCAGTGCATTTCCTTATTATATCTCCGCTCTCATTTCGTGTCGAAAATAATATGGATCATCCCTTCTCCTACAAATCCCCTTTAAAGCTTAACAATTTAAACATATGTGAGTACATACCTCTGATAGCATTTGCAGGTAGTGGCACCATCCAGTAGCAGTGGCAATAATTACCAACCCCCTTTAAAACTTCAAGGGTGACTGCAACTAATATTGCATTTGATACTTCAACTGATACTGCAACTGCAACTGATTCTGAAACTACAATTACAACTGCAACTTAGGGTTTTATGAGGAAACCCTAATTTTTCAAACTTCAAATTTTGAAATTTTGATCTAGGGGCTAGATGCGTTGAATTGGGGTGAGTAAGCTAGTGCAGTCAGATTTCTAAAAATCCAAATTTTACCCCTTCAAACTTGACCAGCAGAATTCTGGACTGGTACTTCTGGTACTAGTTCTAGTTTCCTGGTTTTCTGGTACTTTTAGTTTTCTGGTACTTCTGGTTTTCTGGTTTTCTAGTACCAAAGAAAACTAGGGTTTTACTTTCCAGGAGTTATATCCACTGAAAATGTGCATTGAAGGTGCCAAAGTGTTCTGTGGGCTAGGGCACACTTTTCTAGATGACTTTTGGGCTGAAATTCCTCTTCAATAAAAAACCCTAATTTTCTTCTACGGCAACAGTGACGTTTTTCTTTATCCAGTGAAAGATGCTCTCTTCAGCTTAGCTCTAATATCATGTTAATTTTTGAGCTATTATTAGGTTTATTTTCAATTTACTAGATAACAATAGCATAGGTAGGATCACTGAGAGAAACACAATCACATGATACACAACATTTATTCTGGGAAACCCTCATGGGGAAGAAAACCCAAGAAAAAATTCCTTAATATAGATAGCCAATACAATGATAAGACAATAAACCAAACACTAGAGAATATCCAACATTGAGCAATGATGTGCCTCTCTCTCTTCCTTCTTCCAGCAACTGGCAACTGCAACTTCCTTCAAACTTGCGCACTAGATGAGTGAGTTAAGTGAGTGTGCAAATGAGTCGTTGGCTTCCTTTATTTATACAAACTGGTAGGTGTTGAAAAGGTGTATCTTCACTAGGCAGGGCTGATTTGCAAGGATTATTTTAGGG
>JASDQU010683259.1:27602-39423 GCA_032191745.1 Picea mariana
AAAAAAAATCATGCTGCATTGATATTAAATTGATCAATTAAACTATACCAGATTTTGTATTCTTCTCTATCAGAGATACCAACTCAGCTGAAGACTGCCAATTTCAGAGATTCTATTGTATTAAGCCTTTACAAAAATCTTGATACATCCAGCAATTTTCATCTACTTGTCCTTGGTATTGTTGCCATTGGACGATATACTGGTTTCATAGATGAGTTGAGTGAATATAAGTACAAGAAGAATCGTGTAGATTGTGGGCTTTGGCCATTCTGCATTTCCTGATGCTACAAGATCTATTAATGTCAAGCTTAGCACAAGTATAAGGCATATATAAACATTTCTTCTGGTGGTAGAATTAAGTGTTCGTTTTGTGACTTCCTTGAGCATTTCAGCTTCCATTTGAATGGTATTTCTTTTTTCTGGTGGAAGATCCTTCCATTTTTTTGCCTGAGTATAAAGTGACTGGAAGAAAAGGCCCTCGTTACGAACTTTCTGCGTTTCTTTCTCAAACTTGTTTATGCTTTGATCATTTGTCTCAATTTCTGCTCGTGCAGAAGCTAGCTTTTCTTCGCAAGCTTGGATATCTGCTTCAATATTTTCCATAACCTGACGATCAAACAAATATCAGAATGGTAAATCACCACTTTTATCCAAATATATCTTTTAGATTTTTTAAAATGCATCATATATTTCATCGTAAATCAATAAAGACGTACATAAATATTATCACATACAGGAGCCAAACAACAATCACATAAGATTTTTGTTGAAACGACCTTGGCAATCATTTTGGAAACTGTAAATCTCAAGGTCTCATAGGCTGAAAGAGGGAAAAATGTGTTTGCAAAGAGTAATGGAAAGCACTGGACCTTAGACAGGAAGTTGTTTTGAGAACAAGTTATGTTATGCAATAACAATTTATTAGTTTTCCAACCTATTGCAGGTTTTGTTTTCTTCATGTTTTCAGTGTTTCACCCTTTTCCAAGTAGCTCTAGTTATCATCTTTTATAACAAGGTCATGTGAGAACACAACATTGAGTCTGTAGATTGTTTGCAGATCCTAAGAACAAAAACAAGTTGCAATAAATTTGTCATAAGAAGTCATCGCTACAGTTGTGGAGAAACATCATTGAGAAATTAAAATTGAAATTTTTACTCGTGTCCCTTAAAGACCAAACTACTTCAAAGGGACTAGACATTAAGACCAAACTACTTCAAAGGGACTAGACATTACATAGAAGACCCTACAAGAACAAGGGGATACAACAAGCCCTCTAAAAGATAAAATAACATAAAAGAAGTACAACAACGGGAAATGAAACAAAACAAGGAATGAAACAACATAGCATGTGGGTATAAAACCCTAAAAGTGGAGTAACGTCGGGGAAAAGATAAAGTTTAGGGGGAAAATACAACTAAAACCATGAGAGGAGGGTGGTCACTCTAATCATCTTTTGAGTTTAATTCAATAATGTAGATGTCCATACCCAACGCTTGCCAATGTCCTTGATAAAGTCATGTGGGATGATAGGTCCTTCGGGATTGAAATAGGGATTGAGGACATATAGTTTTATGAATGTCCACAAATGACCATGAAAACGTCATCAAGACTAGAGAGTACTAGAGAGTACAATCAATAGCCAATAAACTATGGGACTGTTTAGAACACTTTTCGATGTTAAAATGTTAACAAAAAGGAGATATAAGTGAAAATAAAAAAATGAGTAGCAGGATCTAGGTAAACAAAACAAAGGATGTATTTACAGACACGAGGCCTACCTCAACATTTGTATCATAACTAAAAATAAAAGTAGATGTACAATAATGAGAAGAAGTACCACTATGAAGGAACCAATGCAAATCCCAATGACATCATATGGAGAGTACTCGACGTTGAGGGGGCTTAGTTGTACAACCTTAGGAATTTAAATAAAAACGAATTATTTATCCTAACATCAAAATCCAATTAGAAAGGCCTCTTGATACAAGTTTGGTTTCTTAACTAAGCCTGATGGGAAATACTTTATATGGAGTGTGATAGAGTTGAGGTCTCCTAGAGGTGGGAAGTTTTTCTGTCAAGTGTGAGGAAGTTTTTCATCTCAATAATCTGTGACCAACAAGCTCTGGAAGTGAGGAGTCCAACTAGCACACATTCCCTCTAGTAACTAAGATATGTTGAAAGAAATAAGTCAGGAACCTAATGGTACTAAGTCTAGAGAGGTTGCCTAAAGCATTCCATCGATGGATTATCGCCAACCGAAGGCATAAGTCTAGGAATCTCTATTCATGGTAGAAAAATAAAGTTGTCAGGGGGCCTTCCATTTTTTGAAACAAGTAGTGGAACATCCCCCCTAACCTTGTAGTATATGGGACATTTGAAAACAAAGTGCTCCTCAAAATCAATCTCCTAGAGATGGTACAACTAGAAAATCCTCTCAAATGATGTGATGTGGTGGTCTATCTAGATCCATATATGGTGGGAGAAAACACAAAATTGGAAGAAGGTGATCCTGATACTGTGCCCCCAACGACGTCGAATGTAGTTAAGGAGAACAATGTGACCATCTTGCACCTACATGAAATGCTCATAATAAAAACCCATCTTGGGGCCAAAAGTGTAGGGGAGGGACACTCGGGTGCTATAAATGTACACTTTATAGATGTCATCCCAAACTAACATATTGATCTCTCCTTTGGTGGGGAGTGAGACAATTGAGGCATCCAAAGAGTAGTTCAAGGCAGGGAAACACTTTGTAGAAACTCCAATGGGCTAGAGAAATGAAGTGTCCTTTGAGAACCATCTCTATATGTGCTCGAAATGGTCAATCTCCATAGAATTTCAAAGAGCGAGATAAGAACATCTATCTTAGAAAGAAGTAGAGCCCCACAAAGTACGAATCCTTGTGGAGGAATAAAGAAAGTCTAAAGATGTTCTCTAGGTGTAAAGGATGAGCCTCAAACTTAGCTTGGAAGATAGCTTGTGGGACCATTTGTTTGCAATAGATCATATATTGGAGCATGATAAACCACATCCAATCTATAGAGGAAAGATATAGACCCTAAACCTCAAGTCTCGTAAATAATAGAGTTGAAATGGAGTTCCTTTGCAGTGAGCATAGAACTCATGGTTTTCCTTTTAGATATAAATCCAACCCTTTCTAGATCTTGCCAAAGAAAGAAGATTTATTTTTGTAAAAAGATAAGAATATCATTATAAGTTACTATATCCTTAAAATAAAGGGGTTAAGTTTGTAACAAACACAAAAATTCACATAAAAGGTACATATATCAAGTAATTCAAGGCATGGTTGGAAGATAAAATCAATGAACATTGGATAACTAATAGTGTTTATAGAAATTTGATACATACATGCTAATGTATGGAAGGCTATCAAAGGATTGTAATCTGGTAGTAAACATAATTAGATTGAAAATAGAATCTAACCATATGTGGATGTGTGGTCGTGGGACAACTCAAGGACTAACTAACAAGAATATAGACACATATAGTGGCAATGGTGACCACTAGGGAATCCATTACCTTTTGATTGAAAATATTTGTAATTCATAAGCAACAATAGATGCATGCGACAATCAGAGAAGTAGGCTACTTGGGAATGAGGGGGAAAAAATAAATGAAACTCAAACATAGACACTTTGGTGATACACTAAAGTTTTGTTGGCCTCAATTTTGACTTGGTTTCAAGAATTTATTGGATTCGATGTGGGGAATTTGTATCCTAGTTATGGTTATACAAATATTTATCTTCTTTTGTATGGAACATAGGTTTAGTGTTGGAACTAGAGAGATGTCGAACAATTATGCGCCTTTGAGGGGCACTGGATAATTCAAACAACATTTAGTTCTTGTAACAAGATACTAGTAATTGATCTATAAACTGCCATGGATATTCCACTAGAAGAGTTCTTCACAACAATTCTTATAATATTATGAAATCTTAGACTATGCAAACTAATTTTCCTTAGATCCCATATTAATTAATTACCATATCTACTTGAAATTATGAAATAACTAAAATACGAAAATGAAAGAAATGAGAAAAATAAAACAATATCCACACACAAATTAACACAAGATATATCCTAGGAAAACCAATCCAAGAGAAAACCCAACTAGAAGGTGAGTCCTATGTTCTACTCTCTTTTCTTCAATTTTGGAAATGCATTTACAAAGAAAGAGGCACTCGTTGTGGAGTTTACTTTGACACTATGGCCTATATGGCTGCTGCAAAATCTTTTCCTCCTCTATTATGCTCTCAAAATACCGTTTCTAGATGCTCTATTCAACTATGGAACAAATACAATGATAAAGAATCAAACCCTTTCTCTTCCTAGCAGCTTGGTATTTTAAATAGCTTGATAGTCATCTAGGGTTAGGGTTTTGACTTCCTCAACTCTCAATTAGTGATCAAGTTTGGAACTTATAGAATCTTCTTGAAATTCCATGTGTGTCTAGCCCCATATGTGTGATTAATGGGGGTGGATGTGGCATCCACTCGTACCATGGTGGTCAACAAGGTAGGTCCGTTTCCAGGATGCATAACATTTGCATATGAGTTTTGATTGAGGAACATTTTGTACCGTTGGAAAGGTATCGATCTGTATATCAATTTCAAGGGTTTGTACATTAGTTTTAGATAGTGTAACCCCAAAACATTATGTTTAATGCCTCAAAATGGCTCTAGAAGGTTTGAACCCCAATTTTCCAAATTGGGACCTGCCACTAAAATGGCCCTGCAAGTCAATTCCTCCAAATTTTTCCACCCGGAAAGTACCAATATAGATAAAAAAAAATATATGATGATCCAATCTGGATCAATAATGGTGATCTATATTGCAATAAATTTTAAATTTGAAATAGGATCCATGAAGCAGCTCAAATCAATGGGATGGCTAGTAATACCCAGAGCCTATAGTAGGGATATAGATGAACCTACAAAGAAGTTTGACCATGAGGTTTTGGAAAGTTAAGTATTGGTAGAGGGTGGAGATCCTAAAATAGAAGCATGGAAGTTGCAAAAGAAGGTAAATATAGGAACATAGAACTCTTAATAAGTAAGATTGTAATCCTAAATATGTCAAGAGTAGCAAGGAATGAATCAAGAATTGGAGATGTGTTCATGTGAAGAATGTCACTTGATAAGGATTTGTGGTTGCATGTTATATGTTGTGTAGCCACATTCTATATGTTGTGTACTATGTGTTACCTCCAAAATTTTCATTTCAAGTGGTAAAACCCTAAAACACAAGTGAACCTGTAGAGGAAATCGGAAAGGCTACCCACTACGAGCACAACGACCCTTCCTCTCACTTTAGTTTGACTCTCCTATAACACAAGGGGGGTTTCCTTCAACAAATGTATGATATACTTTATATAAATAGATAATGGTAGGTTTCTAAGACCAGTGTCAATACAAGGGTTATGGAGTCAAATAATACAAACAAAGAGGGTGTTATCTCCTAGAGTTTACTCTTGACTGTAATAGAGTAAATCCTAGGCACCTCAAAAGATAATAGTTTGTATTTGGTTGATGGATCAAATAAATGGGGTTGGGATATTAAAATCAATGATAACTCTTAGACTCATTTACTACATATCATGGATTGAATGCATGTGAGTTCAACGTTCAGACACTTTCAATCAAATAGGTGAAAGAGGGAAGAAAGGATAAGCACAAATGTAAATATATTAATTTCACAAGCTATTCAATCAATACATTAACAAGATTAAATATTCTATAACCAGAAAAAATTTCCAATTATGAATTTGAAGTACTTGAATGAAATTTATGAAATACAAGCAATCACAGTAAAGATTTATTGTTCATGAATCTATACTTCATGGACCATCAACTTATGTTACATCAACAATCATCTCATGCAAATAGGAAAGAAAAATATTTATGAACACAAGAGACGCAATCTGA
The DNA here is from genome assembly GCA_032191745.1 of Picea mariana. Classification (NCBI taxonomy): domain Eukaryota; kingdom Viridiplantae; phylum Streptophyta; class Pinopsida; order Pinales; family Pinaceae; genus Picea; species Picea mariana. The sequence goes on from JASDQU010683259.1 coordinate 33,551, forward strand.
TTCTAAACTCACAGGATTTCTTTAGTAAGGAAACATATTCATTAAGTTTGTAGTTATGTATAAGATATATCTTTACAACCAATTTTCTGAACCCAAAACTCAACCCTCTCTTCAGTTTTAATTTTTCCTTTTATAGATACATCATTGATTCAAAAATAGATCTAAGATTCAAAATAAATGGATCTAAGCCTAACTTAGAAACAAAAATAGCATCTATATACATCATAATCAGTTTTCCTAATTTGGACCATGAAATCTGATTTTCAATTCCAAATCCACTTTCTAAGCTTCTCCCTTTGACCACCTCCTATCTTAGATTTCAATCATATCATTGGAATTTACAAACTTTAGAAAGACGATAGGCATATGAATGAGGGTTGTTAATAGGATCAACAACTTTCTAGAAACGCTACATATTTGGAATTCACAGAATAGTGCAAAATTGTCATTCTCAGAATTTTCGGTAGTGCTTTTTAGTTTTCCTGTGTAGAAGTCGCTACTGAAAGTTCAGTCTGCAAAATTTTGAATCAACTGCTAGAATCACTTTCTTCTCCAAAATTGCTCTATTTTTCTGATGCAGTCCTTGATAGAATTTGGTACTTAGCTTTGGAAATATCCGTATTACTCCTCATATAACATTTTGAATAGCTTCTGCAAGAAACTTGATGTTGTCCATGTTTTGATTCTTGAGTTTCTCTTGCAACCACTTTATTTTCAATTTCATGCCCCGTCTAAACAACTTATCATTGTTTTGGTATATCTTATGAGCCCAAGTACACATATTAATATGTTTGTTTTCCAGCTTGTCCTTCTTTTTCATGACCTTCTTATTCTTCTTTCTCAACATAGAATTTTCATGTTTGAGGTGCTTGATCAAGTTGCTAAACTTATTCAACTTTTTTTGAAGCTTCTTTATCTTCTTGTTCCCTTTGTTGGTGCTTGGTTGTGTCATTGTAATCGGTTCCTGTACTGGCACCTCCATGTTATGCTCATTCTTTTCTAGCTCAAAATATTCACTATCTGAATATGGAAAGTTTAACATATTCTTACCCTAACTTGGATGAGATGAAACCACATTTTCCTCTATAGTTATTTTAGGTATATCATGTACATTTTCTTCAATTGGCAGGCAACTTTGAAGTACCAAAATTCTCAATTCCAAGGATTGATTGAATTCTTCAGGTTCAGGAATGCTCTTCTCTATTTGTCCTTCCTCATTCTATGGCAAGGATCCTTCTGAATATTCTTCTATGGTGAGTACAGTGTTCTTCAAAGTAGGGTTTGCAATCAATTTTGCATTTAACCTCAATGTATTGGTTATACGGGTATGTGGTATTCTAGACACCTTTTCCTTTGGAATTTTTTGTTTTTTCTTTCTAATAGGATTTCCTAGATCCTTTTTTAATTGTCATATTAGTTGAAGTCTTCTTAATGATTGGCTCATTAATAATTGAATCAATAATAGTTGTTCTTCTCTTTTTCCTGTTATAGACCCTCTTAACTTCAGGATATGGACTTCTTTGCTCTAGGACAAATTTTGTTGCCTATTTTGATGTGCTCCTTTCTTCAAAGGCAATCCTTCTTGCAACACTCCTAGTCATCCTTGTGAATCTTTTTTTTTTTTTTTTCTACAGAAGAAGACCCGATAACCGTATCTCTAGGGTTTTTAAGAATTTTAATCTTTCAATCGAGGTATCTGCTTTTGTAGCCTGAGATTTGTGAAATTATTCTTTAAATCCAGCCAAGAAATGTTCCCAAATCCTTTATTTTTTGTTCAACTCCTCCATGATCAACAATTAGATTAAAACCTGGTGGATGACACTATGTTTGGTGTTTTTGGGATGAGTTTGAACCCTAACTGAAATTTTTGTTAATCTTTTCAAAAAAAATAATGGAAGACTCATTCTCCTTTCTCTTGTGAAATGCAGTAAAAATCTCATGTGATACATCAAAGTAATAGTATATCTACCTTCACAAGTAATAAACTTATGAACCATCTTCAGCAGTTCGCCCCATTCATCCTTGAGCCATATACTTGGAATGTCTTTGCTCCAGTCATGGTTTTGATTCTCTATCTTTAAAAATTGATCGGTTTCTGTATGGGTAATGGTTTGGTTCTTAAACCATTTTTCTTGATGGTGCTTTCTAAGGTATGTTATTTACAGCTCATCTCACCATTTTCGCTATAACTTTTTTTTCTATAATGATTCAGACCGTAAAATTACTATTCCATTGAGAAAATATATCCAAGTATCTATGGTAAAAAATTCATCTTGTGGGTCGTTGTATTTTGGGAGTTACACTCTGTGGAAAATAGGGTTTGTAGCTAGTCCTGAAACTAGTCAAAAACAGGTGTTTCGGGTAAAAACGTCATAACTTCTTCATAACAGATCCAAATTTAGTGAAACCAAATATGTTGTTTAGGTTACATTATGTAGTATTATTTATAATAGTTTCATATCAATTCAACCAATATTCCGTGTGGGGCACGCTCTACAAGGTCACTCTCTAGAATAAGCCAGAATTCTGCAAGGTATGCCATTTTTGCTATAACTCCTTTTCTGAGAGGTTCCAAGTAGTGAAACCTAGAGGAATTGCATAAAACACACTAAATAACATTGTGTATCAGTTTCAAATATTTATACATTATAGGTTCAAAGTTATGATTACATCAATTTAGGTTTGTTGACTAATCCAAAACTAGGCATGTGAGACTAAAGAAACGTTTGATGAAAATGCTAGTCTCTTGTTGTTAAAGTTAAGGAAGGTTTGCAGGAATGTAATCATATACACCAAGTCTATTACATAGCTACAAATCAGATTTGTATGATGAATTTGATGAGGGATTTTGGTTGAGGTACATGTTGAGTACATGGTTGAGACAAGTAGTTGATAAGTTGGCACATACATGAGGTGTATAGTTGATGATGCTAGTACATATTGATGAGTCATAGTTGATGAGTAGTTGACACATGATTGGTACANGTTTATGGTACAGGTTGAGGTACAGGTTGATGCATGGTTGATGCATGGTTCAGATTTATTGGTACAGGTTTACAGCGGTATATCTTGCAGTGATAGTGTGACAATGGTTCCATCATTCTACTTCTACTTTAGGGTGGCAGGACGGGGCAAGGACAGGTGGTTGTAGCCACCTTCTAGTTGTAGGCCGAAAACATAGGGGGTTGTAGCCTCCTTCTGGTTGTAGCTAGAGAATTGGGGAGATGGAGCTTCCTTCAAGTTGTAGCCTGAAAAACTAGGGGGTTGGAGACTCCTTCCAGTTGCAGATAGAAAACAAAGGAAGTTGGTGCTTCCAATGAATGTAATTCTTCAAGACATATAAGAAAAAGCATTTTGTGGTTTTCTCCCGATTTGGGTTTCCACGTAAAACACTAGTGTATTGTGTATGTGTATGATTGTTCATTTGTTCATTGGTTATTTACTCTGTAGTTATTGGATGATAATGCTTCATTGATATAACACTTGGATTATATGGTTAAAAAGGATTAAATTTCTCTATTAATGATTCACCCCCCCTCTCAGTAATCCAACAATTGGTATCAGAGCCGGTTCCTTAAGGAAACGGTTTAACCACTGGAAGAAGAGCATGGAATATTCTGAGAATGGAGTACCAATGCTTAATGGTCATAATGGTTTTAAGTATGAGATGTGGAGCATAAGTACAGAAGTATTTTTATAGGCACAGGGACATTATATATGGATATCAGTTGTTACAGGATATGATAGTTCAAAAAGGGCAAAGACTGCAGCCAAGAAGGAATTGAGGAAAAATAACAAAATAGCAATGGATTTCATCTAGGAAGGATTACCTAATCCGGTAAGAGAAAAGGTTGGTAAATGTTCATCAGCAAAAGAACTTTGGGATAAGTTACATGACAAATATTCTTCACCTATCACAGATTCAAAAAATGTCAAAGAAGATGCAGATACAAATCAAGAAGAATTATGTTCAATATGTCAAGAAGATTCAAAAGATGAAGAGTACATAATCAGTAGAGGTATGTTTTTTTGTGTTAATTGTGAAAAACATGGACATCTTGAAATAGAATGCCATGAAAGAAATGAGACAGGAAAAATAATTGAAAAGGAAGACAATTATGAAGAAGAATTGATTAGTGCTTTAGATGAACTAAGATAAAAAAACAATTCACTCAAGAAAGAATTGATGAAACAAAAGGAAAGTGTTCACATTTTTTAAGAATCCCAACAGGTCATCACGAACTTAATAACTCAGCTAGAAGAAGAAGCCAGAAAGATCAAAGAAAATCTTGAATATCAAAATCAGTGTTTGAAAACCAACATAGCAGCACAGAAGGAAGAAGCAGAAATGAGAGAGAAGATATTGACAGATCATCTTAAGGAAGGAACTAACGATCTAAACCAGCTTGAGGCAGAGTTTGGTCAATAAGAGAAGGGACTTGAAGAAGAAATAATCACATTAAAAATTCAGCTTAAAGAAGTGAAAAGAACAAAAGAAGTCATGAAGTCTCAGATTATGAAGAAAGAAGAAGAGGTTGAGAATCTTAAAGAAGAAGTTGTCACATTGAGAAGTAAAATCATTAAGCTCAAAATGAATGTTGAAGAGACAGAAACATTCACATCGGTTATAGAGAATGAAGAGAAGCACTCTAGGTTGCTAGAAAAGAAGAATGAAGAAAATAGAAAGAGTTATGCATAAGTAATCAAAGGAAGGAATCATGTTCAAACAAAATCTAAGAAAACTATTAAAGATACATCTTCAAGGGGACCATCCATGTTCAAGCCACAAAGAAGTTTCAATCATGATCATGATCAGTCAAGAAAAAAATTCAGAAGGACTACACCACAAAGAAGATCATTCACTCCCAGGTATGCAAATTTATTTTATAGTCATTGTTTTTATTGTACTAACTTTGGACATAAGGTTGCAGATTGCAGGGATTATAAAAGAAATGTTCAAGCAAGAAGTGCCTATGTGGCCGCACGTAACATTGAGTGTTACAAATGTCATAACTATGGACACATAGCCAGTGATTGTAGAAGCATTATCGATACTTCCATGAAAGCGAATATTGATATCATATATAAGAAAATATGGATAAGAAAACAAGAAGAACGGATGAACAAAGACCAGGTACCAGAGATCGCAAGATTGGCAATAAAATGAGATGAAGAAAATTCTACAGAGAAAAAGAAAGATGTCAGATACATAAAGGTTTGGAAAATAATTGAAAGAAAGGAAGGGCAAGTAAATAAGGAACAGGTTCAAGAGATTGTATTTTCAGGCATTGTAGTGAAAGATGAATCCACAGACAGAAAGAAAGAAGTCAGAGATTAGAGAGATAATGAATCCACCCATGAAGATGATGATGAATTTACCAATGAAGATGATGATGAATACACATCAGAGCAGGAATTGTTCTGAGCCATCCGGATTAGAGACTCCCAAGTAATATGAATATTAGACAAGGGGAGTCTATGCGATAGCTATGATAGACCAAAGAACCATCCTTCGAGCATCTTGCAGAGTTTGAGAAGACAGCTTCAGAGCAATTAGTTAGTAGAAGTACAGTTTGATAGTATAATGATAAATGGGTTAGCATTATGGACAGTTGCGCAAGTAGAGTCTTGGATAGTATGGACAGAGATGGATTTGTAAGAACACTTAGCAGGTTTGGATAGATATATGATAGTGGATGAGAGCATGGATTCATAGATTGGTTCAGAGAGTGGTTCAAAGACAAAGGAACATTATCGTAATGGATGATAATTACACAGGAAATGGCTCAAACAATGCTAATGGATTACAAATTGACAGATATTTTTTGGACACGGGTAGTGCATACATCAGTTCACATTCAAAACAGAGTAAT
>JASDQU010683259.1:43574-66749 GCA_032191745.1 Picea mariana
TACATGTTGATGCATGGTTGATGCATGGTTCAGATTTATTGGTACAGGTTCACAACGATATATCTCATAGTGATAGTGTGATAGTGGTTCCATCATTCTACTTCTACTTCAGGGTGGCAGGATGGGGCAAGGACAGGTGGTTGTAGACAGCTTCCAGTTGTAGCCGGAGAACATAGAGGGTTGTAGCTAGAGAATTGGGGAGTTGGAGCTTCCTTCAGGTTGCAGCCTGAGAAACTAGGGGGTTGCAGCCTCCTTCCAGTTGCAGCTAGAAAACAAAGGAATTTGGTGTCTCCAATGAATGTAATTCTTCAAGACATATAAGAAAAAACATTATGTGGTTTTCTCCTAATTTGGGTTTCCACGTAAAACACTGGTGTACTGTGTATGTGTATGATTTTTCATTTTTTCATTACTTATTTACTCTGCATTTATTAGATGATAATGCTTCATTGATATAACACTTGGATTATATGGTTAAAAAGGATTAAATTTCTCTATTATTGATTCACCCCTCCTCTCAGTAATCCAACACATGACTTTTGGTGCTTCATCTCCTAGGGTTAGGTTTTTGGATGTCTAGGGTTTTTTACATTCCTTTTAATTGTAAAAAGGCCTTCAGAGCCTCATTGTAATCATCTTCTTGCGAATGAGCACAGTCATCACATATCTTCTCAGAGATAAGCTACCACCATTCTAGCAAGCTTGTTTTTCGCTACATTTTACAGTTTTAGCTTATTTCCTTATTGAATAGAAACCAATTTTATTGTATATTTGTTATTTTGTGTTTAGAATATTTTGATAATAATCTATATTCATTTCATTTTTCTCATGAAATCTGGATCAGTGGTATCAGAGCGGTTTTCTCCTTATCATTCTTAATGCATGTCCCCAACGAGGTCAGGGTACAAAGAATTGGGTCTCGAACTTGTTTCTCTTGAGGACAAAATCTATCGCACGCCCAAGAAAACTCTCATGGAGGGATAAAATAAACACAATGGGACATGAGATCCCTTCAAAATGTTTCTCGAGGAATCCCTCACGCAACAGAGGAACGAGATGATGGATAGTTTTTCACAAATCCTTCAGCGGCTACCAATGGGTGACGCATCTTCCTCAAGCAGAGGTGTCGCCCCCTTCAAGGTACAAATCAACTTCCATATTCCTATTTTTGAAGTTCATATAGAAGCAGATGTTGTAAAAAAATGGTTGAATCTACTAGAAGGGCATATCTCTGTCCATAACTTCTCTAATAGAGAAATGATTACTTTTGTGCTCCTCAAAGGCATTCCCCATGTCAAATATTAGTGGGAAAATTTGTGCGAGAAGAATGAAATAGAGTAACCCTCATTATTTACAGTCGCGGTCACCTAGGAGTCCTTTAGTGATGCTATTAAGGAACAATACAACCCTTTTGGAAGTTATGACGACCTGTACACAAAATGGACCACACTACGGCACGAAAGAGACCCAACAGTGCCTGAGTTCACAAATATCTTCCTTACCTTGCACACTAGGCTGGGTATCAAAGATTCTGAGTGACATCTTGTGCTCAAGTATCATGGCAGTCTACATAGATACATCCAAGATGAAATGGAGTTTCTATACATCTCATCATTGGGCCTAGCCTACTGATATGCCATCAAAATTGAGCAAAAGCTCAAACAAAAGATGCGGCAATTTGGGCCTGGGAACCCCTCATAGCAAAAGTCGTGAAAGGGAGGCACCAACCCGCAAAATAAATTACAGAGAAAAGATGAAATGCCTCGGGACAACCATTCCAGGATGCAAAAAAATAAGGACATTGGAAAGACAAATAAAGATATCGGGAAGTGGTGTGACTTCCATAAGATCCCCTGGCATAACATTGTTAATTTTCACTTGAAGCAATCATTGGTGGTTGAGGTGAAAGCCTCTAACTCATATGTGGGTTCTAACTCTGAGTCTGAACCATAAAGGGTGAAACGGATCATTGACGTAGAACCCAGTGTTACCTTTGCTACCACCAAGCTCTAGCCCAGTAAACCAGATGAGCCAGAGGAAGGTGAGCACCTTTTTCATTCACAGATGTGGGTGAAGGGTACCCCGCTGCACTTCATCATTGATAGAAATAGCCAAAAGAACCTCATCTTAGAAAAGGTTGTCAAGTGACTCGCCCTGCTGACAACACCGCACCCACAGCCCTACACCATCGGATGGATCCACCAAGGAAGTAACATCCACATCAGCAAACAATGTTGCCTGTTATACGGCATCAAGCCCTTCAAATATGAGGTATTTTGTGATGCTTCCCCTCTCAAATTTTGTAATGTTATATTGGGCCAACCATATTTATGGAACTTCCATGTTGTATATGAGTCTAGGCCTCGCAGTGTTATTATTACTTTGAACAAGAAATTGTATAGGATACCCCAGGCAATCCCACCTAGTTTTATTTCCTTGATCTCTGCTGGGAAATGTAGGAAGGTCAACTCTTAGACAGGGAAGTTTGTCTTCTTCATGATTCGCTCTTAGAATGAGTGAAATATTGCAGCCACATCCATGGTATCTGTGGTCGACTTCTCCACACAACAAAAGCAAGTGGATAAGGTCATGCAAGAATACTCAGATATATTCTCCTCACCTATCAAGGTACCTCTTCACTGTCAGTTCAATCACCCCATCGATATGACCCCCGATGCACCGCTACCCAATGGGCCAATCTATCGCCGCTCTATGTTTCCCAATGCTCCATTTTATCGTCGCTCTTTGTTAGAGAATGAAGAGATAAAGCGGCAGATCCAAGAATTACTCCACAAGGGGCACATCCTTCCCATCTCATCACCTTGTGGGAGCCCAATCATGTTGGTACAAAAGAAATATGGAACCTGGTGACTCTGCATTGATTACCAGGCCCTGAATAAAATCACAGTCATAAACCAGTACATGATTCCCCGAATCAACGACCTCCTTGATCAACTCATGGGGGACAAATACTTTAGTACGATTGATCTGAAGTCTGACTACCACCAGGTCCTGATAGAAAAGACAGATGTATGGAAGACCACCTTCAAGTCAAAGGAAGTTCTTTTTGAATGGTTGGTCATGCCCTTTGGTTTGACAAATTCTCCAACCACTTTCATGAGGATGATGGATGATATCCTACGACCATTCACCGATACTTTTGTAGTAGTGTATCTGGATGACATTATCATTTACAACAAGACTTGGGCAAAACACTTGCAGCATATTCATTAGGTTCTACACACCCTACAATAGCACAATCTATATGCCAACTTGGAAAATTCTCCTTCAGCATGGATAGGGTCCATTACCTGAGTTACATCGTTGATCATCATGGTGTACATGTGGATCCAGCCAAGTTTCAAGTCATTCGTGACTGGCTAGCCCCATCCACATTCACTGATCTTCAGAGCTTCTTGGGCCATGCCAATTTCTACCGCAGGTTCATGTTGGGATTCTCCCATATTGCATGGGCCCTCAAAAAAGTAACCAGGGGTGGTGGTAGGGATAAATTTGTGTGGGGACATTTCCAACAACAAGCATTGGATGCTTTGAAGCATCTTTTGTGATCAACCCCAATAATTTCACTACCGGACCTGCAAAAGCCCTTTCAGATCGAGACAGATGCTTTAGACTATGCTATGGGCACCGTTCTCACTCACCACAGCCACCCTGTGTCTGACCTATCATAGTGAGACACTATCAGATGTTTTTCGTAAGTACCCTACTTACGAAAAAGAAACTTACTCCATTGTGCAAGACTACCGCCAATGGAGACATTACATTCTTAGGAAGGTGATAGTCATCCACACTGATCATAATCCACTACAGTTCATGCAAACATAAGGAAAATTGCAGAATGACCGTTATCATAAGTGGTCCACATAATTGCAAAAATTCCACCTCAACATCAAGTATAAAATAGGAAGCACCAACTGTGTCGTTTATTTCCTCAACAGACTGCTAGTCATGGCACTCACCATGGTGGTAGACTCTTACGACCATGATACCTATGGATGGCCCCAACTCTATGAGATAGACCTTGACTTCGCCACCACCTACCAAATGTTGGGCACAAACACAGTTGTCGCTAATTTCCATCTTCAGTATGGGTTGTTGTGTCGTCTGGGCCATATCTACATTCCATCAAGTGACCGAGCAAAGATGATCTGGGAATCCCACTATATTCAGGTGGTAGGGCACTCCGATGTCGCAAATAAAGTGGAAATGTTGCAGAAACATTTCTACTGGTCGAAACTTCGACAGGAGGTAAACAAGTATATCAGGTCCTGCACTACCTGTGCTATTTCCAAACCGACCACTAAGAAACAGGGATTGTACACCCCTCTTCCTAATCCTGACAGGCCATGGGAATCCATCTCAATGGACTACATGTCAGGAATCTCATCCACCAAGCGGGGAAATGACTGTGTTTTTGTGGTTGTTGATCGTTTTTCCAAGATGGAAATTATAGCCGCATGCAAGAAGAGCATCACAACAAAGGCCACCATCAATATCTTCTTTGAACGAGTCTAGGTACATTTTTGAATCCCACAAACTATTGTCTCATATTGGGACAATTAATTTCTCATCACATTATGTTCGAACCTCTAGTCAGTGTTGGACACCAAACTGACCAAATCCACGACCTTCTACCCCCAGAGAGATGGCCAAACCGAGGTCATAAATAGAATGATCGTGCATATCATGCACATGTATAATTCCAGGAACGCTCGCACATGGGATGAGAGTCTTCCCTATGTCCAGCATAGCTACAATCAAGCCTTGCATAGCTCAATCGGCCACAACCCCTTTAAGGTGGGGTTGGGATTCTAACCATTGGGTCCCATAGATGTTGCACTACCCCTTGCGGTAACCTCAGTTGACTCATCTCCTTCTCCAACTGAAGTTGACAAATCCACTTGGTTCATTGAGCCCATCCAGCACATTCACCAATAGGTTCAGGATATCCTATAGAAGTCCAATGAGAAGTACAAGCAGCGCCATGATCAACAGTGGGTGCCACATAAGTTTCAGGTGGGAGACAAAGTTTGGTTGCACTTGTAGAAAGAACACCTTACAAGAACCCATTAGAAGCTTCACCCACTTTGTTATGGGTCGTACACCATCACCAAGATTGTGGGTGATAATGTTTTTGAGCTCAACATTCCTTTTATCCTTGGCCTACACCCAGTGTTCAATGTGGATCTCCTTCGACCTTATTTCCCACCATTATTGGACACCTCAGAGATAGCAGAATAGATGACACCAACATATATCAACCCCGAGTGCATACAAAAATCATCTAGTGATTATATTGTGGACAAACAGGTCAAGGGCACTCACCAAAAAAGGATCCATCTTTATAGAGTGGTCAAAGCAGGGCAGCTCCTGCACCAAGGCAAGTGGCTCACCCGGGGCCAAATTCAGCAGAAAGTTCCTCATTTGCTAGGGGAACTCAACGCAATGGATACCATTGCTTCCTAAGGGGGGAGGATTGATCCAAATGGATGTTGGTGGCCTCCCACCTATTCCAACTGGCTCATGTTGGAAGTTTTCCAGTTTGGCATTTTTTCCTAGTTTTCGGTCCCTGACTTCCAGGGTCGTTTTGAGGCCTAAACAACGTTTTTAGGGCTCACCACAGTCAATTTATAAACAAAGTCAAATTCTGACGACAACATGCATATTCCTTGGATACACCTTTAAACGGGATATAGTGCACCTAAAATGGATATTGTATGCAAAAGTTACGACCCCGGGAAGTTGATGTACTAACTTACCCAAACGGCCCACATGACTTTTGGTGCTTCATCTTCTAAGGTTAGGTTTTTGGATGTCTAGTGTTTTTTACATTCCTGTTTATTGTAAAAAGGCCTTCAAAGCCTCATTGTAATCATCTTATTGTGAATGAGTGCATTCATCACATCTCATCTCAAAGATAAGCGACCACCATTCTAGCAAGCTTGTTTTCTACTACATTTTACAGTTTCAACTTATTTCCTTATTGAATACAAATTTCCTACAATGAGAACTTGTAGGCCAACACAAGTGAATCTCTCCACTCCTATGGTATATGTGTTATGCTTCAAGGTGATTTCATAAACAACAATGGCTCCAAGATGATTTAGCTACTCAAGGTAAGTCTACATGTCTCCATCAAAATCCTCCACAAACTCCAGCAATCCTCCTAAGAAATATATTACATTCGGTTAGAAGCACTTTGTAAGAAAAATTTCACAAACTAGGCATCCCTAATCCAACTCCAAATATCCAAACAGGAATCCAAGCCATCCCATGTTATCTAGGGCCTGATGGCATCCTCCAGCATCCAAAATTATCCTTCTCTCAAGAAAATTGTTATAGCAAGATTTGCCTCACCGTATGCAATCTTGCACAAAAGGTCTTTTTTGATTTCCCTATGCAAACTTATCATCCTTGTTTGATAAATCCAAAGATAAAAATACAAAATTTTCCACATGTACGCACCTTGCCTACTATACAACATGTGTATACATAGGCTGCTCCACTACAACCTGCGTACATCGGGATTTGTGCCAAAAAATGAAAATTAAATGTCAGTTTTCCATGTGAAGACAGGAGATCTCTGATCCTTGGCCTTCCATATACTGGAAATGTTCTGAATCAGCCCTTCAGTTCCATTTGAAGGCTATAAATGGGCCAATTCCGAGCTATGGAAAAGAAGAGAAAGAATTCAACTTTGAGAGAAAAGTTACTCTGGAGAAATTATTACTTCATATTGAGTCTGCACCCCTTTTTCCTTCAAGTTTGAACACAGTGTTCAGCCCCCAAGCTCTTCCCTTATTGATTGGGTACCTCATTGTATCTCTTCTATGAGCTTACCTTTGGTGGAGGATTGAAGTGGTGGAGGCCCAGCTGGAAGGAACTTAGTTTCTAGGTTTTGAACCGTGTCGACACAGAAGTCTGTAATATTTTCACTTCTGTTGATCATTTATTAATAGAAATACTCATTTCCCATCCAATTGATATCTTGCAAATATATGAGTTATTATCCATGGGCGTATTTGTTATGTATATTAATGGATTATGATATCTAATGTGCTAACCTTTTATATTATCACCATATGCTTGCTTTGCTTGTTTGTTGAGAACTAGTTGTAGGTATAAAGATTTGGGTCAAGTGCTTAATGGTGGACTTCATCGAACATTTGGACGAGGAAGGCCTCTTTCTTATCTCGCTCGCATATTGGTTTATATAGCATGTTTTTTAGGATAGAGTTTATTTCTGCAGTCATATCTGTCTGTTGTGGTTTACCCTAGCCATAGAGAGTTTTTCCCTCGTAACAGAATTCACAACCATATTGGGGATTGATCTTCTTTCTAAGGGTTTGGAGCACTTTGTATCCTTACACTTCTCTCATTCCTTTTTGTTTCTTGTTGTATCACTGCTTGACATTTTCTGTTCACTCTGGGTCTGAGTTTTCATCCTTCTCCCTTGCCTAGCCTTGTGTTTTGAAACATATACGCGCTTTTTGGCCTAACAGTCTATTATATACGCGGGTTGTCTCTCTATAAGTTGCGTACATATGCTCGGTTTTCCTAAACAGCCGCGTACCTCAGCTTTCCTTGCTTGTTTGTTGGGTCTGGTGGTTGTTGGGTGGGATTTGATGTTTGTTGAGTCTTCTTAGGTCTCAGTAGTGCATGTTAAGCATCTCTAGGATGACAGGAAATCTGTCTGGAGTTGAATTTTTGGGTGGAGTCTTTATATTAACCTTTTCATTTTGATTGTCCTTCTACATTGGGCTGGGTATTCTGCTTGATTTATCTCTTTCTATACACAGTAGAATTTATATATCAAGTTGCTTATCAATCCATGCATTTTCATTTTCTATTATATTGAAAATACAAAACAATAGTTGCATTGCTTAGCATTTTTGTCTTTTGAGTCCTTATCATTAGCTTAGTGCATTTAGTGAAAGATTACATTTTTACTTCAGAATTGCAGAGTTGAAATTGAAAATTGCACTTGTTTTCAAAAGCATATCATTCATTGAAAGTTAAAGTTAGGACTTTGCATTATTTTCATATTTACTTTTCTTGCAGAGTCATAACATCATGAGTTTCACTACCATACATTTTTGAGTAATCACGGCCACTAAAATTAATGCTATAATTTAAAATTGATTAGTCACGATTTTATTTTCTAGGGTGCACAAACTAGCTTAGGATTTAGTGCCTTGGAATAGGATTTTGTGAGTAAACTTCTCCAAGGAAATTAAATCAACATATGTGTCTGAGAAAAGAAGTGGATAAATCCAGTGTATAATTGGTAATATCAGGAGGCTGCACTCACACCGTAGTTAATCATGAGGTCGTGTGAGGTTGGTTGAAGGGATATCCCCCCGATACCTTCTAGGCGTCAGAGATATTTCTGGGGATCTATTTGTATCTGGGGATCTTGCTAGTTCCTTTACCTCCATGAGAGGTAGTACTTTCAAGGTTTCGGGCTTTGCTACCCTATCCATATGGTGGACCTGACTTACGACTGCTCGCATGTGCATTGGTTATACATTGGTTGCTTAGTTGCTTGACTTAGGTGCCACATAGGTTACTTGCAGGGGTTATTCTGCAGGTACCCTGGGTCAGATAAGGGTCGAACAACACACATCCTTTATGGAGGATTACCACTCTAGGGGGATATGACCGACTGGTTTTTAATCCCACGAGGGCCCTTATAACTGATTCTGATACCTCTGATCTTTAATAGGAAGTCTCAGGCCCCTCTTGGGCGAGACATGCCTTCTTTAGGGAGGGAGTCCACTCAGCCACTTTACCCCGTTTGCATGCATATTGGCAGTTTGACTTTTGGTGTGCTCTTTGACTACTAGTTGGCCTTAGGAATAATTTTTTTATCTTTAGATTCTTAAGTCATCGTGGAGTCGGACCAGCGTCCCTATCGGTCCCGTCGCTTGTTTAAGTTACCACCGGATTTCGATTCTTTGACTTCTAACATGCGTAGAGTTATTAGGCGTGGTACACACACCTCCATTTATCAGACTTGTGATTCTACAAGGATGAGTACTGAATCTAATCTTCAGAAAACTAGGAGCCCTTCGACTCCCCCACCCACTTTAGTTAATGGCACCCCTTCGACTCCTGCAACCACAATGGTTGTAGAGTCAGAGGCACCTATCATTACTATGGCTTGGCCTATATTAAATGCTCAATCTCTTGCATCGAACCCTTTTGGGTCTCTTGGTCACTCACCGGGCTATAATTTTCAGTCCATCCCTATGGCTTCTAGTCCTTTTTCCTATGGTATGTCGAACTTTACTTTGCAGTTTTCAAATGCCATCCCAGTTTTTGGCCCTACTTCTAACATCGGGCTTGGGGGCACTACACCTCCTTACATTCTATTTTCATTTGGTGGTTCTCAAATCCCTCAAACGTCTCCTAATATAGGAGGTATTCTTGCTTTTAACCCTGGGTCTAATCTTATTACTTATGGGTGGAACAATCACCCTGGCGGACATGCTTCGGCTCAAGTTTCATCCTATACCCCTACCTCCTCGATGTCGATTCTAACCAATACGTTTGGCATGACGAATCCACCTCTATACTTTGGATTCCCACCCAGAGGAGGTCAGTTTCATTCTTTGGGAAACCCCCAACACAGATCCAATCTGACTGGGGGAAATTTTTATAACCCCCAACAGAGCATTCCTACTGGAATGATGCCCAACCAAACTTTTATGAATCATCCCATAGGAGGGCCTTATAATCTTAGACAGGGCTATGGTTCTTACCAGAACCCTGGATGGGCTGCAGTTCCTCAAGCACAATCTTTCCTGGGAGTTTGAGGCCAGATGTCGCAACCCCGTCTCCCTTTTCCAGCCATGCTTAATTTGCTAGACTTGTCTAAGTTAATGAACAACCCAGTGAATCATGATCCTACACGGCCCCCCATCCCCACCAATATTCCTTTGGACATCCCTAAGTTCGAGGGTAAGAATGGAGAGGATCTTGGTGATCACGTCACTAGCTTTCACCTTTGGTGCTCATCGAATTCTCTTAATGATGATTCTATTCGATCAAGATTATTTCAACGCACCCTCATCGGAGTTGTTGCGAAATGGTATATTGAGCTACCTAGAGGGGCATATGGGACCTTTAGTCAGCTGGTGTTCGTATTCCTTAACCACTTCCAATTTCCCATCTATTACGATGTTGGCCTAGAACTTATGTCAACTTTACGCCAGGACACTGCCACTCATATCTCTGATCATATCCAAGAGTGGCGGAGACGGAAGAGGTTGATTAAGACTCCTATACCCCTAGCCTTTCTTTTCGAATGGTTCCTTAATTATTTGCACCCTCCTATCTCTAAGGATGTTGCAAAAGTCGGGGTTACCATTGAGGAAGAAGCAATTTAAATCCCAGCAGTTAGATCTCATATATGCTCAGTCTGGGATGTTATATCACATTCTTCCAGATGCACCGCGGTCAACTTATGACCCTAGACAAAAGCCTAGAACTCATGCCGATGGAATTATAGGTACCGCCAATGTAAGATCCGTAGACTCGGTGACAAGCCATTTGAAATAGTTATCTCTAAACCAGTCTACAGGAGAGCTAGATTTGTCTGTGTCTTCCAATCCCACTCAGTCGGCAGATGTACTTTCTGTGCAATCATTGGCCAACCCAAATGGTAACTAGAAAGCATGCGGGAATAAGAATAAAGGACATAATAATCATAAGGGTGGGAAAATTTGTAATAAACCCAAGGAAAATGGTAATAATGAGAAGATGAATAATAATGTTGGAGAGGGAAAATGAGAAAGATGTAAGGTGAAATTTCCTTGTAAGCTTTTCACAGACGATCACCTTACCCATTTATGCCCCAAACTTGCATAAGTTGCAAGGTTATTATATCTACCACCTGTCGTGCTGACGAATCCATTCCCACATAACCAGCACATGGCCTCGAGTTCCTCAAACGTCAAAAATGCATTTGGTGGGAGTCAAAACCCACCATTGTAAGATGACGACCATTTGTGTATCAATATGGTCGATGCGAAAATCAATGTAGCCACTCAATCTCGAGACTATAGATCTTCACAAGTTATTCCTGGTCTATAATCTCCTCCTCCTCCTCCAGATACGAACTTACAGATTGAAAAAGCAGAGACATTGCCTCGTATTCCAAAAGGAGTACTCAAGCGCTCTACCCACAATCTAAATGTTAGAGCCGCCCAGAACTACTCTATTTTTGAGGACCTGGGTCAAACCACTTGTGTGATGTTGGTTTTGGAGGTAATCCAAGCATGTATTTCACATAGGAATGCCTTACTATCTACTTTAGGAGCTCTAGAACCCAGTGGCTCAAAAGTTATCAAGTTTGGAATCACACATGTGAAGTCTTGTTTGCCTTACCATGTGGCTTTCCAAATCCACGTGGAATACTCAAAGTATACCATAAAACATGTGGTTGTTGATGAAGATGATGTTAGATGTGTGATGTCCCTGATCTTTTGGAAGGCTCTCGGTTCTCTGACTCTTTCCAAGCCATCGAACATGTTGAATTCTTTTGATGGTCATTCCTTCCACCCTCATGGTATTCTTCGTGCCTTTCTAGTCCAGTTAGGTGGGAAGTCAGTAGAGGTGGAGGTAGAGGTAGTTGATGCACATCTTGATTATAACTTGTTACTAGGACGCAATTGGACCTATGTTATGGTCTTCGTTGTATCATCTGTCTTCCGTACTCTTTGTTTTCCTCATGAAGGGAATATCATGACGATCGACTAGTTATCCTTTGTGTACGCTAGTCCCAATGCATTTGTTGGACAGTCGATCCCTATGGTCGACAATTCTCAACCGACAAATGAGAATATCAGTGTCGGAATGTATTCTTCTCTCTTGGGTACTTTTGACTTCATGGCACCGATTCACCATGTTTACGCCATGTCTAGTAGGTCAGTTTCGACAGGGAAGTCCATTCCTTTCTGCACTTCCTATTTTAGTGATCTGTGGACCTTACCTTCCCCGACTTCGTCTTGTGAAGGTCAGCTACATGCTAGAATGGACATACCACTATTGGTAGTGGAGATTGCGTATAAATTTGTTATTGACTCTTCCGTCGATCCCAATCCTTTTACCTCATCAAAGGACGAGGAGGATCTCATTCTTAGGCCCGTGTGGGCCACTTCGTTGTCTTGTTCACATGATTTCTTAGATGATACTTTGCCTTCAGATGAATCTATCATTGAATCCATGAATGGTTCTGACAGACCTTGGTATGATATGCATCATCGCTCGTATTTTCTCCCAGAGCTTGAAAGAATCGAACAAGATTATTTTCGATCTACTTTGAGTGAGATAATCGGTCATGTCATATTTCCACTTGATACGCATGGAATTTATGTCGAAGGAAACATGGCGATTATTTCTCCTACCATCACGATCGATATCTCTCGTACCCCTGGCAAGGTTGAAAATGTAAATATCGATGCGGATTGTTCGCCAGAAGAAATCTCGATCTACATCGAACTCTTCAAGGAATTTTGAGATGTATTTGCTTGGTCATATGAAGAGATTCCATGGATTGACCCTCATATTGTCGAGAATGATATTAGAACTTATCTAGATGCTAAATATTTTCGACAACACCTTAGAGATGTAAATCCCAAGAAGGCCCCTGCTATTAAGGCAGAGGTGGAGAAGCTACTTAATGTTGGCTTCATCTACCCAGTTCCCTTGACTAAATGGGTATCCAACCTCATTCCTGTGAATAAGAAGCAAGGAAATATCCATGTATGTATGGAATTTTGTGACCTAAACAAGTCTTTTCCTAAAGATAACTTCCCCACACCTTTCATCGATCAGATTCTTGACGAGTGTGCGAGAAGAGAAGTGTTTTATTTTATGGACAAATTTTTAGGGTATAACCAAATTCAAATTAAACCTGAGGATCAACACAAGACAGAATTTATTTGTCCTTGGGGTACTTTCTCATACCGGAAAATTCCTTTCGACCTTAAAAATGCCGAATCAACCTTCCATTGTGCCATGAATTTCTCTTTTCACGATCTTAAGCACATAGTCAAAGCTTACCTTGATGATCTTGCTGCTCACTCTCGCAATAGAGCGGATCATGCTACACACCTTCGTCTTGTTTTTGAAAGATGTCATTACTATAGAATCTGGTTGAACCCTCACAAGTGCATCTTTTACGTTAGCTCTGGTCATCTTTTGGCATTTCTAGTTTCTGAGACCGGGATCATGGTAGATCCATTAAAGGTTAAGGCAATACTTCAATTTCCTCCCCCGCACACTATTAGACAACTTCAGGGTTTACAAGGGAAAGCTAACTTTCTACTTCGGTTTATAGTGAATTATGCCAATATCACTAAGGGTTTCATGCATCTTTTGAAGAAGGACACCCCTTTTATCTGGGATGAGTGAGCCCATGAGTCTTTTGATGCTTTGAAGAAAGTCTTGGTATCAATGCCTCTGATGAAGTATCCTGACTACAGTAGGGATTACTTGTTTTATATCACTGCATCTCAGGAGACGATTGGTATGGTTCTGGTTCAAGAGGATGATGAGCTCGATAAGCACGTCATCTACTATCTTAGTCAAAATTTAGTCCGTCCTAAGCTTAATTATTCTCACATTGAAAATCTAGCTTTGGTTGTCGTTCACGCAGTCCAACGTTTGTGTCATTATATATTTCTTTGCAAGACTACTCTGGTTTTCGATGTCAATCCATTTCAATACGTCCGTACTAGGAATATCATAGAGGGGAAATATAATAAATGGATTGTCATTTTACAAGAGTTTGACCTCGATTTTGCTTCTGCGAAGTCCAAGAAATCACTACTCTTTATGGAGTTAATATTCGACTTTCCACGATTAGATGAATATGTTATCCATGTTGATTTGTTTGTGGGTGAACACATTTTTCTTGTCTCATTGTCTGACCCCTGGTATGGAGACATTGTTCTCTATCTTCAAACCTTGAATTTCCCTCAGCATCTCTCGCGAGATGATCGACGGCGTATAAGATACCAAGATAAGAAATATACTATCGTTGGTGACACTTTGTATCGCTGAGGAATAGAAAATATCTTGTGTCATTGTTTAAATCATGGAGAGACTAAGTCAGTCCTAAACGATTGCCACAATGGGGCTTGTGGTGGTCACCTATCCGGGCTTGCGACAACCCAAACAATTTTGCGAGTCGGTTATTTTTGGCCTACTATATTTAAATATTGTATTGAAGCAGTTAAGAGGTGTCACCCCTGCAAGGTGTTCACTCAGATAATGCACTCGCCTCCATCCCCTCTTCACCCAGTCATTACCGTCGGTCCCTTCACCAAGTGGGGGGTGGACTTCGTACATTACAACCCAACTTTGGTTGGGGAGAATCAACACATTATCGTGGTCGTCAACTACTTTACTAAGTGGGTCGAGGCCATGCCTATAGTTAAATCTGATGGGAAGACTATAGTCTTCTTCGTATTCAATCAAATTATTGTCCAGTTTGGTATCCCGATTGACATTGTCACTGATCATGGCAGTCACTTGTAGAATGAAATGATGGAAGAACTAGCATCTAAGCTGGGGTTTAGACATGGTCATTCTTCTCCTTATTACCCCCAGGAAAATGGAAAAGTAGAGGCCGTCAACAAGTATCTCAATAGCATTTTGCAAAACATTGTCAGTCAGAGTAAGTCTGACTGGCACAATATGCTATATCCCGCACTCTGGGCATACCGAACCTCAGTTAAGACTTCCACCGAATTTTCCCCTTTCCATTTAGTACATGGTGTGGAGTCGATTTTACCTATTGAATGTAAAATCCCTTCTCTTAATTTGGAAATCGCGCTCCTACCTGACACTTTTGATCTCGAGCGACGCCTTGTACACCTAGAGAGTCTCTACGAGCAGCGTCGAGATGCCTTTATGTCTATTGAGGCAAAAAAAAAAACATGTCAAGGTCCAGTACAATAAGTCTGTCTGTCCTCGGTTGTATGTTGAGGGTGACTTGGTCCTCTTGTATGATCAAGACAAAGAACCACTGGGGGAAAGCAAGTTTAAACTAATGTGGAATGGTCCTTATAATGTGCGATGTGTTCTAGAAAAATATATTACGCTTGAGCCCCAATCTTGGACGGAACTCTTTGTATACTAATGTAATTTAATGTATATATATCTCTTCCCTTTCTTTTCGTCTTCATCTTGCTTATCGAGTTTTCCCTTGGTTGGCAGATGTCAACAGAGTCTTCAGTCTACCTAGGATTCGCAAACAAAGCTAGTCATCATACAAGGAACTTGGCTTCCACCGCTTGGGTGGTTTACTCACCCAAGGTTCTATTGGTGTCTTCGGGTGGCGTAAGCTTAGGGCCATCCACAAACAATGTGGCTGAATATAGTGTCGTTATAGAACTTTTGTGCGATGTTGTCTCACATGGTATTCACTCTTTAGAGGTTTTCTTGGATTCCCAGTTAGTAGTATGTCAGTTGAACGGTAGTTACCACATGCATGATCCTACTTTACTCCAACGATTCCTAAGGGTACATCTTTTAGAACGACAATTTTATTTTATTACATATTATCACATTCCTAGGAGTTCTAATCATTTATCCTATGCTTATGCTAATTATGTTTTATATTGGCATTTGTCACATAAATAAAGCAAAGAAAACCACATCATCAATGTACACATTGTAAAATATAAGTAAAGTCGAAGATCCCTTTTTATATATTTCAAAAAATATGGCATTTATAGTAAAAAATTGGGGCTAATACCCTCAATACACATATACAACCGGTACTACAATATCCATGACATCTACGCCTATGGCGCCGAATGTGTGGCATGGTAAAAAACTATGACATTTGCAAGATGACGAAAGATTCATACCCAATCTCTAAATACACCAACCACCTATCACTGCATGGCTTCAGGCAGATCCTCTACTTGAACCATGGGAATCCTCTGAGTCAAATGAGACAGGTTTCCCTGCACGTTTTTTAGGAATCTCTTGGCTTCTCCTCCCGTTGCCTCGTCTCCCCGGTTCCTCCGTTTATGTCGAGGAAACCCTTATGGATTTCACGGACCCACGTTTGCGTTACATAAGTGTCTCATTAATACTTAAGCACCATCCAAAAATATTTTTGTTCTATTATACAAAAATACAAAAAAATGAAATATTTAAAAACATTTTACATACCTATGTCTCCGTAGGAGGTCCCTGGTGGGAGTGGCATGTCTAGATCTCCTCGGAAGTCTATCCCTGCATAGGGATAGTCATCTAGAGCAATGACCTGTCATTGCCACCAGTAGAAGAAATCCTCGTTGTAGGGTGTCAGCACCCTACCTCTCCCCTGCCACCTCATTACCTCGGTCCATCATACCATGGCTGGATCGTGAGGTCCTCTCATAAGAATCTTGACTCTAGGTCCCAGACCTAGAACCCGCTCAAAAAAGAAACTACATAGGATACAGGCAAACCCAAAATTCATCTTACTCCCATGTTTGCACTCTATCAACTGGCTCTTCATATTTTCTAGTAGTGAGGTACACCAGTCATATACTATGGGTCTCATAAAATGCATTGCATAGAACATGAACAGCCTCGATGCCTAGTGCAACGAGGCCAAACCTATCATCCTGGTCATTACAAGAACAATAATCTTCAAGCCGATATTGTTTAATGCTCAGATAGGGAGTTGACTCCCTACCTTAGGAGTCCCTGCTACACAATGGGCCTCCATGTACTCCTCTATGTTCATTCTTCTCCCTGTTCCTCATGATTTGAGGTTTACAACCTCTCCTCGACGTGATAGACCAGTCAAAAAGCAGATATCTTCTACTTCAATCCTCAATGGTTGTCCATCGAGGATGAAGATTTCACTCTCAGGGTACCAGTAACCCACAAGAATATCAAGTAACATCACCTGGTCCCTCATTCCTTTGAGTGCCCAAAATTTATATAAGCCACGTCGCTTTAAATCCATTTGGGCCCCCTGGATCTCAATCCACAGTAGCATCAACCTCCTCGTGCTCTCTCCCTCTCCATTCAAAAACCATCCTGCCAAAGGAAAGCCAAAATTTGAGTTAGCATCCTTAAAATTCATTGATTGTGTGCATGTACACGAGCTACCTTACTTACAGTCACGTATAGGGCTGGCTATATGCACCCTACAGTTTGCACAGATGTGTATAGCTCATTGTATACGCTACCCGATAGAAGACAGCCCACATACACTGATTTTCACATTTTACGCACTTAATTACTAAAAATTTGGAACCTAATTTAAAAATTTAATCCACTGGAAATGAATAGGAAGAGAAGTAGATTTACCTGGTCCAGACAGTTTATGATTTTGTTGCCTGACGCTCCCACAATAGTTGTTTGAATCTCGGAGGTATTTTTGTCCAATTTGCACTATTTGTGTAAAAAATCAAAATGGTATAGTAATTTTTGGTTTTGTTACTATTTATAAACAATTTTTACCCACTTTCTATAGTTTTGAGCCATTTTTTCACCTAATGGACTATTACAAGGGTGGATTGAGTTGGTTTTTGTAGTTTTCACCAGGGATTCTTACGGATTTCAACATTATGTTGACCGTTCTTCACCACGAGCAGGTATTTTCACTACCCGTCATATAGGATAGGTATCCATTCCATCATGCATTTTCGCATTATCCTATGTCTGTCGCTTTTTATGCCTTAGGTACGAACCCATTTGTTGCGACATAGAACCTTCCATCTACTATAAGTAGTGTCGTTATCAAGTGGTAGTGACTTACCAAACATGGGTGCCCCAATTAGATCCTCTATTTTCATTTGGTGTTCATGCCAAGATTTTTTCCTTAAGACCGGGAGTCCCTTATAGCTAATACATGACTTTATGTTGAGCCTCATTTCTCACTCATAAACATGTTTCCTTATACCCCGAGGACTCCCAAATGAGTTTAATTTAAGCTCTTTTCCAACTCATCTTTAAAAAGAAAAAATATTGCCGAGTGATTTGTCCCTTTCACACTCATTAAACTGGACTTGAAAGGTTGTGAGTCTTAGTTAATCTCTTTTCCGACTCGTTTTCAAAAAAGAGAAAAGATTGTCGAGTGAAATTGTCTCTTTCACACTCATAAATCAGATTTGAAAAGACGTCTATTTGGCACAAGTTTATCCCTTTTTCACACCAAGTAAACTAAAATTCATAAAAAGGGACATTTTTTGGCATTAAGTTGTGATTGCATCTCATGCCCTTGCTTGCAGTATTGATACTTTAGCCGGTTTTCTCTTTGTGTTATAAATCGTTTGCCTCAGCATTTATTGCATCCTCAACCAAGCAGAGCCTTGTTTATATCCTTCTCAATTTGACACCCTATACCTACGAGGGAACATTCCCCCGAGTGTCCATCTCCTGCATGCATCTCCTTGCATTGAGCATAGGTATGTTCCACTACTGGAACTAGTTTTGCTTACTTGCGACACTCATTTACTCCTCTTTATCATAACATTCATTTGTCTATAAAAAAACAAAAAAAGAAGGGTGGGAACAGAGTATTATCTGATATTGGTAGCAATCATGTTTCCTTTGAACAGAGCACAAAGTTATTGAGTCCATTTGTCACCACAATTTTGGGTTTAGCATGACCTTAGGAAGCGGAGCTCGTTAAAGAGTCCTCTCTATCGATTGGTTACTCATCCAGTCCCTAAGGAGAACTTGATTGATGCCTCCTGCATCTCATGGTTTCATCATCGAGTCTATGCTTTCGATGTCTTCTATATGTCTCATGCTCTTGTTCAAAGGAAGTTTATCAACCTGTGCCGGCCACTTCTCAGAACTCTTGACTTTGCATGTCATCCATACCCTCAGTTTGTCTCAAAATCACATGATACTCTAGTCCTATCATGCACCCTGGCCCTAATTTCATCATTGGTAGGTAACCTTGAACCTAGCAGTCGACATTTCATCATTGGTCATTGGCTAGGTGGTTTCCCTTGTGTTCGACGACAAAACATCTATTCACACATTCGGATTCGTGTAGTGTCTTGGATTCCATTAGCCTTATTGGTGGTTTCCTTTCCTTTGTTAGCAGTTTTCGTCATTGGTTGCTATTCAGAGGGTCTTTTTCGTGTACTTCTTGCACTTGGCACATGAAAAATACACATAGGGTCGTTGGTTCGTGAACATGTTCTTCATCTGATTTCCACCAAATCATGAATCTCCTGCTTCATACCTCCTGCTGACTAATGAGAGATGCATTAATGCTCTACTTTCAATTGGTCTCCTTCCATCGACTTCAGCTCATGTATTCTGGGAATGGGACCTAGAGTCTTATGAGTAACTTGAGGCTTGCAGTCATTAGTGGCAGGCTCTCTCCCTATCGACAGTTGGGAATACATTAATGTCCCCTGATCGATGGATTCTTCAGGTGTTCGACACCAGATCCTTTATTCACACTTGTAAGAATGTACTCGGTGCCTTGATACCTACTTTCATTATTGGTAGGTTGTCTCACGTTTGTTAATGGTATACCTCAATGACTGGTAATCAAATGATGTCTCATTGTGTTCGACCTCAACTCCTTTATTCACATAATGTAGACTTGCACCCTTATGAATCCAGGAAGTGTGTTATTTCCAAGCCCGTCCAATCTCTTTCTTCTCTAAGTTCAGGTAAGCGGATTGTGTACAAGACTTGAAGACATCACTATGTGGTCGCAGCTTTCCTGAGTTGTTGCTTCCTTTTCATTGGATTAGTACCTATATGACTTCAGTGATCATGGGAGACTAGATTGTACTCCATTGTATACAGATATCTTCAGATTGGTTTTGAGACTGGTTTTACTGGGCCTTGTCCATGACTATGACAACTTTTGGCATGTAACCTCATTTTTATTTTCCCATTCATGGCCACAGACATTTGTTTTGGTATATTTTCATATGGATCTGTGTAATTCTATTGGCAGCCATGTATGCAAAGTCAATGCAGAATGTAATGAGCAACTAGTTCATCCAATTGGTCCCCTACGACTCTACTTCTGGGTTGTTTATAATGTGTTTCGGCCATCGCAGATACTCCTCTGACCTCACACATTAGGGGGCATCTATTATAGAAAAAATTGCCTCACCCTATGCAATCTTTCACAGAAGGCCTTTTTCCATTTCCCTATATAGACTTATCATCCCTGTTTGATAAATCCAGAGCTAAAAATACAAATTTTTCCACATGTACGAACCTTTCCTACTATACAACATGCATATAAGTAGGTTTCTCCACTACATCCCATGTACATAGGGATTTGTGCCAAAAAATCAAAATTAAATGTCAGGTTTCCATGTCATGATAGGAGATCTCTGATCCTTGGCCTTCCATATACTGGAAACGTTCTGACTCAACCCTTCAGTTCCATTTGAAGGCTATAAATGGGCCAATTCTGAGCTATGGAAAAGAAGAGAAAGAATTCAACTTTGAGAGCAAAGTTACTCTGGAGAAATTATTACTTCATATTTAGTGTGCATCCCTTTTTCCTTTAAGTCTGAACACAGTGTTCAACCCCCAAGCTCTTACCTTATTGATTGAGAACCTCATTGTCTCTCTTCTATGAGCTTGTCTTTGGTGGAGGATTGAAGTGGTGGAGGACCAGCTGGAAGGAACTTAGTTTCTCGGTGTTTTGAGCCAGTTGGAATACGTGGGTGTCCACTAATATCCACCTGGATCAATACTCCCTCCTTAGGAAGCAATGGTATCCATTTCATTGATTTATCGAGGGAGAGGGGAAATCGTTTGTTGGATATTAACCTTGGTGAGTTGCTTGCCTTGATGGAGAAGTTGTGTCTCTTAGCTTGTTGAAGATTGTCATGAACCTATTGTTGGCGGGGTTGGCTCAGTTAAACCAACTTGTTGTATATTATGACTGGGCAGTTTTTAAGTACCATTGTAGGTGAAGAAACAATATTTTCTTTCTCTTCTGCAATGTTCTTCTATTGGAAAGAAAGGTCTCGGGTCAAGGATGCAGTGGTTGCAGTGTCCTTCTGTTCACCTTTTGAATAGATTTTGAAGAGGTTTAATTTTTTAATATCCTTGTGGCACTATTTAGGTGGGATAGTAGTCGAAATAACCTCTGGTATCCTATAGAGATGACCCCCCAGAGTAATAATGATACTACGGGGTCAAGAATCATAAATAGCATGGTGCTTCCACATACATGGTTGGCCCAAAAGAACATCATAGAAATCCAACAGGGAAACATCACATAATACCTCATCCTTTAAGGGTTGGATGTCGTATGACAATCGACATTGTTGGTTGACATGGATATCTCATCCCTGGCGAAGCCACCTGATGTTGTATGGTTGTAGGTGTGGTGTTGTCGACAATCCCAATTGTTTGATGACCTCTACTGAGATGAGGTTACTCTGGGTTCCGCTATCAATGATAAAATGTAGCAGGGCCCCCTTCTCCCACATCTGTGAATGAAAAAGGCACTCCCCCTCTTCAGGATCTGCTAGTTCTTCTAGTTGAATTGTTGTGGTTGCGATAGTAGCAGTGGGGTTTGCGTCAATGATCTGTCTTTTCCCATTATTTTCTAAATCATATTATGAATCAAGGTTCGGATCCGTTTCTTTGATCTCAGCCACCAATGATTGTTTTGAGTGAAATTCATTAGTGTTGTGCCAGGGGATTTTGTGGAAATAGCACCACTTCCCAGTAACCTTCATATTTTCGTGACCCTTCTTTTCTCATGGCTTGGAATAGTTTTTGGGAGGTTTTTTGTTAGGTCTGTCTTTATCATACTTTGGTTGTAGCAGATTTGCAGACCCAAACTCCTATTTGTTATGGTGCCTAAATTTATGCTATATTTTGACACCATATCGATAGGAAACTCCCAGTGATGAGATGTCTAGGAAGTCCATTTTGGTTTGGATGTACCTATGTAGAGCCCCGTGCTATTTCAAAACCAGATGTCGCTCGGAGTCTTTGATACCCAACTTGGTGCGCAAGGTATGGAAAGAATTTGTGAACTATGGCAATGTTTGGCCCCTCTCTTTCCACAGTGTGGCCCATCTCATGTATTGGTCATCATAGTTACCAACAGGGTAATATTGTTCCTTGACCACATCCACAAAAAAATACTAAGTAGGCTCAGCCCCATATATTCCAGAATCCTTCGTGGAAATTTTCTCCCAGTAATTTTCCCACCAATGTTTGACATGGGGGAGATCCTTAAGAAGTGAGAAGGTGATCGTTTCCCTGTCGGAAAAATTGCGAATAGAGAAATAGCCTTCTAGTAGATTTAACCATTTTTCTAGGGCATCTGCATCTATATAAACTTCAAATACAGGAACATAAAAATTAACATGTACCTTGAAAGGAGAGGTGCTTCCAAAGTGGTCTCTTGATGAATATGTGTCTACTGTTATCAACAAGCGTTGAGAGATGTGGGAAAAAATCCCCATCATTTCATCCCTCTGTCGCGTGAGAGCTTGCTCAAGCAACATATTAATAGAATCTTATGCTATGTCATTTTTATTTTCTTCCACCATGGAGGATTTATTAGGCATGCAAGAGTGATTTTACTCAATAAATACAAGATTGATACCCAACTTTCTATACTTGGACCTCGTCGGGGACATGCACTGAAAAACGATCCAGAGAAGCCCGCTTAGATACCACTGATCTAGATTATTTTGAGCACGAAATGAGAGCGAAGATATAATAAAAAAATATATTGATATATTGCAACAGATACAATAATATAATAGAGATATATCATATGTGTATAATAAGAGGCACATATATACATTAATACACAATTTCTATTAATGAGTGAAATGTACACAACTGTAAAATTATAGAGTGAAAGACTCGCTAGAATGGTGGCAGCTTATCTATGAGAAGAGATTTGATGGCTACGCTCATTCGCAAGAAGATGATTGTTACAATGACGCTACAAAGGCCTTTTGACATAAATAAAATCCAAAACCCTAACCCCAGAAGATGAAAATCCAACAGTTTTCTGGACCCTGTTTTGGGTAGTTTGGTGTATCAACTTCCCGAGGGCATAACTTTGGAATAAAATATTTGTTTGTGGTGCACGATAGCTCGTTGGAAAGGTATCGAAGAGGAGATTCATTTTTGTGGATCAGTTAGAGCCTTTGGATATCATTG
>JASDQU010683259.1:75262-87549 GCA_032191745.1 Picea mariana
AAAAAAAATCATGCTGCATTGATATTAAATTGATCAATTAAACTATACCAGATTTTGTATTCTTCTCTATCAGAGATACCAACTCAGCTGAAGACTGCCAATTTCAGAGATTCTATTGTATTAAGCCTTTACAAAAATCTTGATACATCCAGCAATTTTCATCTACTTGTCCTTGGTATTGTTGCCATTGGACGATATACTGGTTTCATAGATGAGTTGAGTGAATATAAGTACAAGAAGAATCGTGTAGATTGTGGGCTTTGGCCATTCTGCATTTCCTGATGCTACAAGATCTATTAATGTCAAGCTTAGCACAAGTATAAGGCATATATAAACATTTCTTCTGGTGGTAGAATTAAGTGTTCGTTTTGTGACTTCCTTGAGCATTTCAGCTTCCATTTGAATGGTATTTCTTTTTTCTGGTGGAAGATCCTTCCATTTTTTTGCCTGAGTATAAAGTGACTGGAAGAAAAGGCCCTCGTTACGAACTTTCTGCGTTTCTTTCTCAAACTTGTTTATGCTTTGTTCATTTGTCTCAATTTCTGCTCGTGCAGAAGCTAGCTTTTCTTCGCAAGCTTGGATATCTGCTTCAATATTTTCCATAACCTGACGATCAAACAAATATCAGAATGGTAAATCACCACTTTTATCCAAATATATCTTTTAGCTTTTTGAAAATGCATCATATATTTCATCGTAAATCAATAAAGATGTACATAAAGATTATCACATACAGGAGCCAAACAACAATCACACAAGATCCCCCTTCTTGATTTTTGTTGAAACGACCTTGGCAATCATTTTGGAAACTGTAAATCTCAAGGTCTCATAGGCTGAAAGAGGGAAAAATGTGTTTTCAAAGAGTAATGGAAAGCACTGGACCTTAGACAGGAAGTTGTTTTGAGAACAAGTTATGTTATGCAATAACAATTTATTAGTTTTCCAACCTATTGTAGGTTTTGTTTTCTTCATGTTTTCAGTGTTTCACCCTTCTCCAAGTAGCTCTAGTTATCATCTTTTATAACAAGGTCATGTGAGAACACAACATTGAATCTGTAGATTGTTTGTAGATCCTAAGAACAAAAACAAGTTGCAATAAATTTGTCATAAGAAGTCATCGCTACAGTTGTGGAGAAACATCATTGAGAAATTAAAATTGAAATTTTCACTCATGTCCCTTAAAGACCAAACTACTTCAAAGGGACTAGACATTAAGACCAAACTACTTCAAAGGGACTAGACATTACATAGAAGACCCTACAAGAACAAGGGGATACAACAAGCCCTCTAAAAGATAAAATAGCATAAAAGAAGTACAACAACGGGAAATGAAACAAAACAAGGAATGAAAAAACATAGCATGTGGGTATAAAACCCTAAAAGTGGAGTAACATCGGGGAAAAGATAAAGTTTAGGGGGAAAATACAACTAAAACCATGAGAGGAGGGTGGTCACTGTAATCATCTTTTGAGTCTAATTCAATAATGTAGATGTCCATACCCAACGCTTGCCAATGTCCTTTAAAAATAATTGTGGGATGATAGGTCCTTCGGGATTGAAATAGGGATTGAGGACACATAGTTTTATGAATGTCCACAAATGACCATGAAAACGTCATCAAGACTAGAGAGTACTAGAGAGTACAATCAATAGCCAATAAACTATGGGACTGTTTAGAACACTCTTTGATGTTAAAATGTTAACAAAAAGGAGATATAAGTGAAAATAAAAAAATGAGTAGCAGGATCTAGGTAAACAAAACAAAGGATGTCTTTACAGACGCAAGGCCTAGCTCAACATTTGTATCATAACTAAAAATAAAAGTAGATGTTCAATAATGAGAAGAAGTACCACTATGAAGGAACCAATGCAAATCCCAATGACATCATATGGAGAGTACTCAAGGTTGAGGGGGCTTAGTTGTACAACCTTAGGAATTTGAATAAAAACGAATTATTTATCCTAACATCAAAATCTAATTAGAAAGGCCTCTTGATACAAGTCTGGTTTCTCAACTAAGCCTAATGGGAAATACTTTATATGGAGTGTGATAGAGTTGAGGTCTCCTAGAGGTGGGAAGTTTTTCTGTCAAGTGGGAGGAAGTTTTTCATCTCAGTAATCTATGACCAACAAGCTCTGGAAGTGAGGAGTCCAACTAGCACACATTCCCTCTAGTAACTAAGATATGTTGAAAGAAATAAGTCAGGAACCTAATGGTACTAAGTCTAGAGAGGTTTCCTAAAGCATTCCATCGATGGATTATCGCCAACTGAAGGCATAAGTCTAGGAATATCTAGTCATGGTAGAAAAATAAAGTTGTCAGGGAGCCTTCCATTTTTTGAAACAAGTAGTGGAACATCCCCCCTAACCTTGTAGTATATGGGACATTTGAAAACAAAGTGCTCCTCAAAATCAATCTCCTAGAGATGGTACAACTAGAAAATCCTCTCAAATGATGTGATGTGGTGGTCTATCTAGATCCATATATGGTGGGAGAAAACACAAAATTGGAAGAAGGCAATCCTGATACTGTGCCCCCAACGATGTCGAATGTAGTTAAGGAGAACAATGTGACCATCTTGCACCTACATGAAATGCTCATAATAAAAACCCATCTTGGGGCCAAAAGTGTAGGGGAGGGACACTTGGGTGCTATAAATGTACACTCTATAGATGTCATCCCAAACTAACATATTGATCTCTCCTTTGGTGGGGAGTGAGACAGTTGAGGCATCCAAAGAGTAGTTCAAGGCAGGGAAACACTTTGTAGAAACTCCAATAGGCTAGAGAAATGAAGTGTCCTTTGAGAACCATCTCTATATGTGCTCGAAATGGTCAATCTCCATAGAAATTCAAAGAGCGAGATAAGAACATCTATCTTGGAAAGAAGTAGAGCCCCACAAAGTACAAATCCTTGTGGAGGAATAAAGAAAGTCTAAAGATGTTCTCTAGGTGTAAAGGATGAGCCCCAAACTTAGCTTGGAAGATAGCTTGTGGGACCATTTGTTTGCAATAGATCATATATTGGAGCATGATAAACCACATCCAATCTATAGAGGAAAGATATAGACCCTAAACCTCAAGTCCCGTAAATAATAGAGTTGAAATGGAGTTCCTTTGCAATGAGCATAGAACTCATGGTTTTCCTTTTAGATATAAATCCAACCCTTTCTATATCTTGCCAAAGAAAGAAGATTTATTTTTGTAAAAAGATAAGAATATCATTATAAGTTACTATATCCTTGAAATAAAGGGGTTAAGTTTGTAACAAACACAAAAATTCACATAAAAGGTACATATATGAAGTAATTCAAGGCATGGTTGGAAGATAAAATCAATGAACATTGGATAACTAATAGTGTTTATAGAAATTTGATACATACATGCTAATGTATGGAAGGCTATCAAAGGATTGTAATCTGGTAGTAAACATAATTAGATTGAAAATAGAATCTAACCATATGTGGATATGTGGCCGTGGGACAACTCAAGGACTAACTAACAAGAATCAAGACACAAATAGTGGCAATGGTGACCACTAGGGAATCCATTACCTTTCGATTGAAAATATTTGTAATTCATAAGCAACAATAGATGCATGTGACAATCAGAGAAGTAGGCTACTTGGGAATGAGGGGGAAAAAATAAATGAAACTCAAACATAGACACTTTGGTGATACACTAAAGTTTCGTTGGCCTCAATTTTGACTGGGTTTCAAGAATTTATTGGATTCAATGTGGGGATAAAAGATCAAAAAGTATAGTGAGGTACAATATCAAGGATCTAGTGAGGGATGCATTGAGAAAAAACTCAACTGTTTTGGAGTATTGACTGGTGATTGTAATAAGTGTTGTAGGCTAACAATGTTATTAAAAGAAATAATAACATCCAAGCAGAGGAATCATACAAAAGTAAAGTTTCAAAGTGGCAGCAGTCAGCAGCAAGTAAAAGGGAAAATATTAGAGTTAGTAAGGAATATATCCAAGACGAGTATCACCAGCAATGAACAGTTGATCAATGTTGGAAGAGGGAACAAGGAAATTCCACTAAAACAAAGCAAATTTTTGGATCCTAGAAGGGAGAATACAACAACAATGCAATAGTAGGACAGTCATGTGAGTAGACAACAACAACATAGAGTTTGGAATCTAGGAGAAGGAGAAGATGCACTAAATGCACCTACAATTGAAAATTTTCATAGAACCAGATGGAAGCTACAATAAGATAAATATTACAGCAGAAGCAATAGGAAGACTCATGAACAAAATTCCATGAATTATTTTACATAGGGAGTCTGATGCAAGAGCATCTAACAACAACTTCTAGAATCGACCTCATAGGTAAAACCCATATTTACCAAGGAAGTTGGTTCCCTACTTTCTTATTTAAAGTTTGTAATAATTTGAATTGTCTCTAGAAGAAAATTTGGTTGAGTTTATTTTCTAATTATCGAGTTGTTACTAGAGTTTAGGAACATCTTCCAGATTTGGATTTTGTTTAGATAAATTGGGATTTTGTTAGGATATGATTTATCCAAGGGCTCAATATATATTGAATGTTTTGTAAGAGTTAGAGGGTTAGAGAGTGAGAGTAAATGAGTGTGTGAGATTGAGTGTGAAAAGGTGGATTACAGAGGTCCAAGAGACCATTAAGGAATAAGCCTTCCTGTATAATTTTATTCCTTCAAGGATATAATGAAAGACCATATCGTGTGGTATTGTTATTGATCATTGATCAACTTTAGGATAAACTATCCAGGGTGAATGTGCACGTTGAAAGTGCTAGAGGTTTAACAAAGGGTCACCATCTGTGAAGTGGTTTATGTAAATAAATATCATGGTCATAGACTATGGTCACATGGAATGAGAGAATTATAAGTTAGCACCAAGTTTGAAGCATTCAAGTGGATAAGCGTCGGTCACAGTCATTGGTCGCGTGGAAAAAAGGAGATATTAGCACATGGATTCTAGGTGTGATAACAGAGCATTACATAACTATGTTCAAAAGAGGATTTTGGGCCTATGTAAATATTTCAAGAGTATCTCAAGCTTGGAGTTGCAACAGAGTTAAACTTATAACTCTGCACTTTTGGGAAACTGACCAGTAAGGTCATCATGAGGAAACCAATAACATCCACTTCCCCTTGTTGTTCCAAACATTATTGCAATCTAGTTTCTTCTTACACAATATCAACCCAAAGATTTGGGATATTTGGTATATTCTATTGAGAAAAATAACCCTAAAAAATAAGGCATCCAAGAAGGACGAAGTTCTTTTAGAGAAATGAACAACAAATCCTAACCATCCACCTTTTTTCCAATGGAAACCAACTAATCCTTAATTTCACTAATCCTAGTCAAGTATCTCACCATAGTATCGATATTGTTCATGGGTGCAATTGAAATTTATTCTCACGAGAGAAACTGTCAAGAAGCATAAGATTTTTGAAATAACTTAACCAAGGAATCAAACATTTTCTTACTTGTCTTCTTATCTAAAATGTGTGATATAAAATTATCTTTTACAAAATCAATAATTATTCTCTTTACTTTGGCTTCCTTCTTTTGATGAGAATCCAATTGTGCTAGATCATTGGGTTCTTGAGTCTCATTCTCAACATGCTCCCAAAGATCAACCTCCTCCATAATAATTTGAATCCTTATCTTCCATGGAACGAAATCGGAGAACCCATCTAGCCTATCACACTCTTTAAGACTGAAATTCACCTTACACATATTGAACATGTCTCAAATGCACAAAATCAGCAGTACATGAAGTAGAAACATCCCTTCTAAAGTTCAAGGTGCTTCTCTCAAGAAAAATATGGCTTAAAACCCAACAACCTCAACAAGTTCAAGTACCTTTCCTAGGTAATCTATAGCTATAATACAAGGTCGCTCTTAATATCGAGTGATCTCAACCACAACAAACTCTAATTTTCAGAAGAAAAAAAAATGGTATCTCAAATTTTAATGCAAAATCAAAATTCCACCTCTTTGACTAAAGGTTTCAAAGATATTAACCCTATGAACTTTCATCCTTAGGGACATTATGAAATAAAGTACAAAACAACAACAAAAATAATACAATATTTCATATTCAAACAACCCATACATCTAAGAAAATCCAAAGAGAAAAGATACCAAAAAACTCGGATAAGTTTCACCCCTCTAGGGAAAATTATCCCACATAAACCATATATGAAATTCACTTTTATAGTAGTTATAACAGCAGTAAAAAAAAATAGGTATAGAAGCTAGTACAATAGCCCTTAGATTCCTCAGTGATGATGTCAAATCACTTAACTGCTATCCTTGTACTTATGTGAAATCATCAAGAGATACATATTTGTAAATAAAAATACATGAAGAACATATATGGCTGAAAATAAAATCTAGAAAATGCACATGTTTTGGAAAATTGAAAACTTCATTAATATACTAAATATGAATTACATGTACATACCATAACCTTCTCTCAAGGATAGTACAAATCTATTATCTCTCCAAAACCCTAGCTAGGAAAAACAAAAACCCTATCTTAACCAAGGAGCTCCAATATGCAAGAATCACTCCAAYACRTCCACCAAGGAAAGACATCMTCTTCCTTTCTTCTTCTCCACCAAATATTCCCTATGGTTTTATCACAAAACCCTAATTTCAAACCTAAAATATGCTCCAAGATACTCTAAGAATACCAAGAAACCCTAATGACTCCAAGAGAGAGAGAAAGATCAAATACAAGTGAAGACCATGAGGGAGAGAAGACTAGTGCACACTCTTCCCTAGGTCACATCTCTACACAAGAGAAAATACAAGGTAAGTGGTGATATGATGATAGGACCATATCCAGGATCCCCTCCACAAGATCAAACCCTATTCACAAGATAAAACTCCAAACCAAGACATCATCTTCCCCTTCCATAGTTTTTCCTAGGATTTCCTCATGAACTCATGAACCCTAGCAAATCACTCCAACAAGACAAGTACAAATAGAAGAGTATGGTGATGATGATGATTGGAAGGAATCTCTCCTTCCTCTATATATATGATATTTAAGGTAATCCAACAATACAGTGTGGGCCCAAGCCCTTACAAGAACCAATAATCATCACCTATACGCCAACACATGTGAAGTGCTCCACTCCAATGGTACGCATCACATGCTCCAAGGTGATTCTTTACATAATAAGGGGTCCATGAGGTAAGTCCACATGTGCCTCTAAAAAATAATCCAAGCTATATCATGCTATATAGGGCCTAATTCCCTCCTATAGGATGCATAATGATCCTCCTCCCAAGTAGGCCATTATCCAAGAAAGTGAACTCTCCATGTGAAAAACATGGAGGGCATCCACCAAAATGTCAAGAGAACTCTAATTCCTTAGGGAATAATACCAATATAGCACCCAAATAATACCAATAAATTTCTAAGAAAGCTATATCCATCGTTAAAATCCATAATGGACCATCTCCCATGTGTCATTCTAGCTCGAACCATATAGGGGCTCAACATACACCTTATACCCCAAATCTCATGGAGAACCCCAAACATGGTGTAAACACTTTTGGTGTAACCCGAAAATATAACAAAACATTATCTTTGTAAGAGGGAACATTGATGAAGAGTGGCATATTCTATTATTAGAAAAGGTGGGGTTCTTCACTAGGGAGATATTTCCTTGCATGGTTGGCACATTTATTGAGGGAGTTACATATTCATGGGGCAGATTAACCATTGGGAGTTACATATGGGTAAGGTGCATTTACCTAGGAATGCAAGGAACATCAATTGTGATCGTTAACACTTGCATGTGGTGTACTTTTCTGAGAGATTCCCTCATGCATGGAATAGTTACTCTCTGAGTTCCACCCTTGCATGTGGCATACTATTTTGGGAGTTCAAATCAAGCATGGAATAGTTACTCTTAGATTCCAATGTTTCCTACAATGTAATATTATGTGATCTAGGTGGATACAAATCACCACCAAAATATTCCATTGACTCAAAAACATTCTTACACCTTGCCAGTATTATAGCAGTTTTGCAGGACTTGAACATCTGGCACATTATCTAGGCACTTCCCATGCATATTTTTTTATTGACAACACCTAATAATATTCAATTACCAAGCCAACCAAACATATAGAGCTTGAAATAATCTCTATAATGGTCTAAAAAACACTCCAAATGGAGTTTGTATGTGAATGTTGTGGTTGCAAGAAGTTGTTTTATCAACTAGGCTCCTCAAGGCATGCATCCCTTTTTCCACCTCATTTCCTAGGGTTAGGGTTTTAGATATTTGGGTTTTTTCCTCATGAAATTTTAGACTTTATGTCCAAAGGAATTCTTTGTCTCTTATGATCATATTTTTGCAAATTAGCCTAGTCGACACATCTCTTCTCATATATTTTAGCTAGTTTGTATTACTTTGCATAGTTCAATGTTTTTACTATTCCATTCATTAATAGGGTTTGGGTTTCACTATATTACTATGCTCTTTTCAATATATCTACATTATTTCCCCTATTATATATATCTTAATTTTATTCTCAACATAATCTGAATCAATGGTATTAAAGAAATTTTATCTTTGTTGTGTTTTTTTGCATGTCCTCAATGAGGCCAATGGACAAGGAATTAGGATTCGAACTAACCAAACATAGTAAATACTTCCCTTTTTTATTCAAGTGGCCCCCCATGTTAGATGAAAAGATGGAAAAAAAATTAGGAGATCTTATCTAGATTTTTCTTTAGGAATCCCTCAAGTGACAAAGGAATGAGATAACGGATAATTTCACCCGAATCCTTCAATAACTTCCAACAATGATAGAGGCACCTTGGACAAGAAATAAATCCAAAGGTATAATGGCCTTCAAGGTGCAATTTAGATTTCTCATTCCTTTTTTTGAAAGAAAGATAAATGCAAATACTTTGGAGAAATGGTTAAGTCTACTAGAGGGTCATTACTCTATTTAAAAATTTTCCAACAGTGAGAATATTGTAGAGAAAACTAATCCTCACACTAAACCAACCAGGAAAGAGAAGACAAAATTAAGAAGAAAAGAAATTACAAACACACACAATACACAAATATTTTACCCAAGAAACCCTTAACCAACAAAACCAACATTCCTTGAGCATATTGCTCTCTTGGTGTCTTTTTCATTCTTAGAATAAAGAGTTACATGAATAACCTTGGTCTACACCTAAGATACAATCATCACCATACTCTCTTGCTTTACAAAAGAAAAACCCTGCAACCAATTCGGCTTACATCTATATGACCAGGTTGCTACCAGCAACATCAACATGAACATAAACTTATTGCAATTACAATGTACCTTATTTTTAGGCTTTACAGTATGTAAACCCCTAAATCATGGCACCCAAAAATGGTTGCATATACACACATATGATTGGGTACAATCCCATGAATCTCATGATTCTATGACAGTCAACTACCCAATTGACCTCCAATCAGTCTTCGGCCATCTACCAATCAATCTTCCATTGGATTCCTATCAATTGACCTTTTGACCAAGTTCCTGATCGACCACTTTGACCTTCAACTTTCTCAGTCGAACACTTTGACCTTCAACTTGACCATCAACTCGAATTGGCTTGTCATTCGATTCATCACCTAGTCGATCCATGTCGACTAGATAGTCAGATGATTGTTCTTTCACTGCAAAGAATATAACAACCCAACATTCTCCCACTTGTTGTCTTCATTGTTGATACAAGTGAATCTAAACTTGTAGTCATAGACCCAAGAAAGCAATACCCATTGCCTCTCTACACCAAGAGAACTTCACAACACTCAAAGACTTGGTCAAAGAGTATTCTATGTTTTCCAAAGTGTCTACCATCTCCTCTATAACCTTCTTGCTTTTGACCATGTCTCTCATGAAATGGTATTGTACATCAATATACTTTGTCTTGGAACGGTTAGCTGAGTTGTTTTCCAGGAATATTGTGCTTTGAATGTCACAATTTATCTTCATAGATCTTTGTTGAAACCCAATCCCTGAACACAAAGTATGTATCCATATTGATTATTTGATAACATGAGTGGTTTTCATGCATTCATTTTTTCTTATTGACAAGGATATGACCACTTGTCACTTACTCATCCAGTTGATTGCTCCACTGAACATATTGAACACATATCCATTGGTCAACATTCGTTGATCCAGATCTGCAGCCTAGTTAGAATCGAAAAATCCATGTACATTTACTTCACTATCAGTTTTAGGTTTCCCTTAGTATCATATATCATATTCTATTGTGCCACACAAATACCTAAACACTCTCTTGACAACCGACAAGTGCTCTTTCTCAAGTGTCGACATGCATATGCTCAATACTCCCATTACATGAGAATATATGGTTGATTGCATACCATCACATACATTATAATACCAACAACACTAGCATAGGTAACATGTGCCATATCCTATATTTTGTTATATGTCTTTGGACATTATTCATAGGTTAGTTTTTCTCCCACGAGAATTGGTACCTTGACTGGTTTGAAATCCTGCATGTTGAAACACTTCACGATTGTTTCAATGTACTTTCTTTAATTTAACCAAATATTTATAACTATGTGATCTCTCTTGATCTCCATTCTCAAAATGAAGTTCGTTGCACCGAGATCCTTCATGTCAAACTTGTAGGAAAACTGCATCTTTACCTCCTTTATTGCATTCGTGTCATTTCCGATTAATAGCATGTCATCGACATACAAAACTACATATATGAAATGACCACCTTATTTCTTGGAATATACACAATGATTAGCCTTGCTTCTCATAAATCCAAAACTAAGGATGTATGTGTCAAACTTTTGATACCATATCCTTGGTGATTACTTTAGACCATAAAGGGATCTCTTCAATTTTCACACCATCTCTTTCTTTCCCTTTATTGCAAATCCTCTAGGTTGTTTCATGTGGATTTATTCTTCCAGATCCCCATGTATGAACGTTGTCTTCACATCCATTTTCTCTATTTCAATATCAAATGTTGTAACCAAAGATATTAGAAATCTAATGGAAGTTAATTTTTCAACAGGGGAAAAAATATCACCGAATTCGACTACCTCGACTTGGGAATACCCTTTTGCTACCAGTCGAGCTTTGAATTTCTCAACTTGAATTTTTGCGTTCAACTTTTTCTTGAACACACACTTACTACCGATAGGTTTCCTACCATTATGTAGTTATACCAAATCCCACCTATCATTCTTGTACAAGGATTATATTTCTTCAACCATGGCATCCTTCTAGATTTTACCCTTTGTCGAGTCGACTGCCTCCCTAACCAACTTGGGCTCCTTGTTAGTGGAAGATAACACAAACACAAAATGGAAATCAGGTGGATTATACCTTTTATTTGTTTTCCTTACTTGTTCATACCTCCTTACAACAGGAGTAAGTTGTTCCACCTCTTCATTTGATTTAGTTGACTCATCGGAATCGTGTTCTTCGTTCCTCAACTCAAACACCAGTTTATCTGGTTCTTTATCTTTTTGAACCTCTTCAAACTTAGAAGTTATTTTGAATTCCCTAAATATCACATCTCGACTATGCATTTTTTTCCTTAACACCAAATCTTGTAGCTTATATCCTTTCATTCCATCCTTTTAGCCAATGAAAATACACTTGACTACCTTATTGTCTAGCTTGTTCCTATTTTCCTTGAAAATAGGAACAAATGAATTATAGCCAAAAAATATGAGATGTGAAAGAAAAGGATTCTTACCAAACCACGCCTCATGTGAAGTTGATTTGACTAGCACTGATGAAGGAGACCTATTTACCAAATATTTTGCAGTGTCAAATGTCTCTACCCATAATTCTTGTGTGATCCCAACACCATTGAGCACACTCCTTGCCTTATCCATTAACGTCTTGTTCATTTTTTCATAAAATCCATTTTGTTGTGGGGTATATGGCATGGTATTTTTGAATTCCATGTCATAATGCTTGCAAAACTGCTCAAAATTCTTTGCACAGAATTCACCTCCATTGTAAATTCTCAATACCTTGATCTTCTTATATGTCTAGTTTTCCACAAGAGATTTAAACTCTTTGAATTTATTGAAAACCTTTAAATTCTTCCTTAGGAAATATAGCCTTGTCTTTCTGCAAAAATAATTTATGAAGGGAACATAATACAAAGATCCTCCTAGTGAAGGGACCGTTATAGTCCCAAAGACATCACTATGTATAAATTCCATAATCCATTTTTCCCTTGTTTCTCCATATAGAATCTAACC